>VWZK01014268.1:290070-442484 GCA_013396935.1 Baryphthengus martii | reverse complement strand
TTACAAACCAAATAACCCCATTCAGCCACTGAAACTGCTTGCATTGAATCAGAATTGACTATTACTCTTCTAGTCATCAAATACATTTCCATAGATGATCCATGCCAGCAAAGGAGACTCTTCGAGGCACTGTGGAAAACAAAAAAGGAAATAAACAAAGTAGAAAGTATGCAAGTAAAGATAAATGTTTCGCCTTTGGTATTGCTGACTAGAAGTCCACCTGGTCTGTGCCTGGTAATATTCTGGACTATCTAGTTCAGTTGATAGGATTTGGAGGGGTTTGGGTTTTGTTTTCTTTCTTTCTGTGTAAGCGTTTTCACAAAACTGGGCAAATGCATTTGCTAACTGGGAGCTGTAGCACAAGGCTTGTGTCTAAATGACAGAAGAGGAGCAGAGCATTTAGCAGAATATTGGTCCTCTGGCTACCAGCCATTTGATCCCTATATAACACAGGGAGTGATGTGAAGGTTCCTTTTACAAGTCCTTTCTTATTATCTTGGGTATGCAAATGGGTGAGCAGGCCTTGGCTAGGACATACAGACGATACTGCTTCATTCTATTCTTATTAATGCTTGTCTAGCTCCTAAAAGCTCTTCTTTCCCATATATTGAACATGGATATTTATTGTATAGGAATTTCTTTTTCTACCTGATAAATGCGTAAGTGCTGCCCTGTGGGGCCCCCTGCTCTCACCGCCGTGCTGTGTCAGATTGGGCCAGCTTCCAGCTCAGCAAATACAGCGCTCCACAAACTTTGTACCCATCTGGGGAACGAGTAAATGCATTCATTCAGAAAACGGCAACACCGATCTTTGCAAACTGTTGTGAGCTCTGTGAATGCAAAGCTGTAGCATGCGTATTTCTCATTTTGTCTTTTAAACTTTGAATAAATAGTTGAGCTGATTGCAAAAAATCATTGCGGTATTCTCTCTTTTTGGCATTCATTGAAATGTGTTAATCACTGTTTTTTTGGGGAACCTTATTAACCCCATTAATATGTTTATACATATTTCCTATTCGCTTCCTTCAGAGGTTAGAATTATATCGATATAATTATGCTGAATGGCACAGGGAGCTTCAGTGGGACAAGACTTTCCTGGCAAGAGCAAGGCTATGTTTTTTACTTACAGAAATTAGACTATTGACACTGTTAATAGTGTTTAAAGTACGTAGAGACGCCATTGTTCGTGTATAAATATTTTATAATTAATTGGGAGTATGCTTGAGGAAATCTAAGCTGATAGGATCATAATCGTAAGGCTGCTTTGTTGTCCTGATTGGCACATTGTGTCTCTAATTGTTTGTTGATCTGGCATGGCTCACAGATGCATTTAATGATTCCCACTTGGGTTGCCTTGGTTTGCATTGATCTTCCCAGACACATGGGAGGATGAGATGTGAAGGATGTGGTTTAATTAGGCTGTAGCTTTATTAATCTAGTTCATCTGGGAGCTCTTCAGCAATAACTTATAAAGTACAGGTCATGATGTCTTGAGTTACTGCCAACTGATAGAAGTTAGCATTTGCCTCCCCAGGCTTTTGCTGGGCACTGGCTACATCCCCATCATGCGAGGATTGAAGTGCTTGGGGTTTCTTAGCATGATAGTAAGGGTTAGACTATAACCTTATTCCCCAATTTCTAGCCCTTTCTCAATGTGGGACCAGGTCTGTCTGGATAAGTGATCTGCTCTGTGTAACTGCTAGAAAGGCACCCATTATTGATCAGCTTGTTTGCCCTGCCCGCAGTTTCTGGGTTGCTGATAGTTTGGGGTTATTTACCAGTTGTGTTCCTTGAGTGGAGGGAATGCCCTCCTTGCTCCAAAATGCCTGAAATCAGATATAATTATGGTAAAAAAAACCCAGTGACTACTGACTACTTATTGTTGCTTTTCCTGTCCATAATTTACACATCTTCTGATTTTTGTAACCCTGTAAAGAGTATTTCAGACCAATTAATAGTCAGCGTTACAGAAAGGACCTATGTCAGCACAAGAACTCGTACAGTATTTTTACCCAGCTATCTGGCCACTTCTCACTACTGGAAATTTTGAAGAGGGCAGAACTGGCCACAGTGCAAACCTCTTGTGCTGTTCTTCTGCTTTGAACTGCAGTGAAATAGAGTTAAACCTGTGGGCCTTCTTTACCTGATCATAATGCCCAGTGCTCATACCACCTTGTGAGGAGTTCCTGAAGTCCAGGAGAGGATAAGCAGAATGAGGCATGAGCAGACAGTGCATACTTAGTTTCTCTGATGGCCTAGAGGAAGCACTCCTTCCAGCCAGGAAAGACCACTGGACGTAAGGGCTTAGATAGACGTTTAGGCTGATAAATGAGGCCCCAAATGCTCACTGTATTGGTATTACCAATTTGTCTCCTCATTTAGGCTTCAGTGATAACGAGCATAAATCTTGGACTTCCTTGGAATAACTGTATTGTGCTCCTGACCATGCCATCTAGATTTCTTTGTTTTGCCAGCAGAACTTCTAACATTGGACCGTAGTTGCATGTCTCTCTCTCTGTTATTTTTTTTCCTCTTTGAAGAAAGAGTAACCCAAACAGTTAGGCATTATTACAAACTGGGTACAGAGTGGGTTGAGAGTAGCCCTGAAGAGAAGGACTTGGAGGTGTTGGTTAATGAGAAGCTCAACACGAGCCAGCAGCACGCTCATGCAGCCCCGAAGGCCAACCGTATCCTAGGATGCATCAAGAGGAGTGTGGCCACCAGATCAAGCGAGGTGATTCTGCCTCTTTACTCTGCTCTTATGAGATCCCACCTCAAATACTGCGTCCAGTTCTGATGTCCCCACCATAAGAGTTGAAAGACTCCAGAGCAGGGCCACAAAGATGATCCAGGGACTGGAGCACCTCTGCTATGAGAGTAGGCTGAAGGAGCTGGGATTGTTCAGCCTAGAGAAGAAAAGACTCCAGGAGGACCTTATAACTGCCTTCCAATACCTGAAGGGAACCTACAGGAAGGCTGGAGAGGGACATTTCACAGAGTGTTCAGTGACAGGTCAAGGGGAAATGATTTTAAGCTGAAGGACAATAGGTTTAGACTGGATCTTAAGAAGAAGTTCTTCAGTACCAGAGTGGTGAGACTCTGGAATAGATTACCCAGAGAAGTTGTGATTGCACCCTTCCTAGAGGTGTTCAAGGCCAGGTTGGATGAGGCTTTCAGCAACCTGGTCTAGTTGAGAGGCGTCCCTGCCCATGGCAGGGAAGTTGGACTAGATGATCTCTGAGGTCCCTTCCAACCGAGGCCATTCTATGATTTCCGATTGCCCTCTATTTCTGTAGGACTCATCTTCTGTTGCTCAGTACTGATGGTGTCAGATTTTTGCTTACAACCCTCCCCATTGTGAGCACTTGTATTGCAAAACCTCATAAAGTTTTCCATGAAGATTTTTCAGCCTGATGGATATGACCTCTCCTGTAGCATCACCAGTTACATCCTGGTGCTAAGTTAGTTTGTATTGTTGATCTGGGCATGAGGGAATAGTTCAGGCTGAAGGTTATAAGGTCTACATACGACTGCTGGATGCAGAAGAGCCAGTGATTGCTGAGTACTGCTGCCTGCTTCCCTGCCCTCATCCCCTGCAACCATTCTTGTCATTCCAGCAAAAGGAATAATTAAATCCTACTCAGTTTTTCCTGTTAATCCAGATGTAGCCTGCAGCCCTGCCTTTGAGGTAGGAGGAGTGTGATTTAGGATCCATTTTCGATATACGCTGTGGTATTCTGTTTTTCTGGATGCAGAGCAACATTTACAGATTTGATTTTGGGAAGACACAATGTTTTTTTTGTGTGCTATTCTAAATTATTGCATACTTCCACGAAGTGTAGCAATTCCTATTTATTCGGTTTCTTTTAGAAGGATGGCTGTTGGTCACTTTTAATAATTTGTATTGAACTGTAGACTATAAACTTGTATAGGAGGAAAAATACTTTTAAAATATCTTTCATGTTCAGTCCAGAGGCAGGTCTTGGTATGTAAGCATGGAAAGGAATTTGGATTAAAAGTACACCTGATGTCTATATAAGTCTATAAAGCATATGGAAGATTGTGGGGATAGATGTTTACTTCTTCATAAGCACAAAACCTTTGCCATTCATTCATTTATTTGTAGAATGCCAAAAGCAACAGAGTAGACTGGTTCTAGCAGTTCTGTGCTGTTATTATACAAATGTTTAAGAAAACAAATTGGATTACCTCTTATGAAAGTAGTTTAAAAGCAGAGTCTTGGTTCTTTTGCTACGCTTCCAAATTCTGTTGTCTCTGTAGCATTGGCTTGGTAGAAGCATAATTTGCATATTAACTTGTTTAGTGCAGTGATGCTGCTTCTTTGTAGTATGTATGGTTAATTAGGAATCTGGAATCGTATGCAGCTCGTGCCTTGTTTGTTCTCAGCTGGCCTGTGCTTGCATAAACTTAGAAAATGCTACACAAGCACGATTCCTTTGGAATTAGGTTATAGTTAAATTTCAAATAACTTAGTCTTTTAGCCTCTTAGAGATAAAGATCTTCAGCGGCGAGTTTGCTGGCTGACAAGTCTCCCTTTGGAAAGAGAGGGGTAAGTTCCCTTCCTGTGAGTAATTTAAATTACGGATAAATTAATGCTATCAAAAAATAATCAAAGAAATTCTGTACTTTTTTTACCTTGTTTTTGTTCTTTGGCTACTTGTATTCTTAAAAGGTTTTGGTTTGTAGTAACTTAAATAGTAGTGATGCTGTGAGTGCTGGTTTATATGTTTACACTGTGTCTGAATATTTCTGGAGTGCTAATAATTTTTTCAGAAAGCACCAATATTACTGCTAGTTGTAAGGCAACAGTGAGAGGTGATATCTCACAAAGAATTAACTTTTTTTTTTTTCCTCTATTAAAATTTTCCCATTTAATGATGTAACAGTTTAGTGGGCAGCTTAGTGCACTAAATAACAGTATATTTTACCTTTAAACCTCTTTTCTGCTTTGTGGTCTTTTTAGCTTTGGTGGTTTTTAAGAGCATTTGCTACACGAATAGACAGAGTCATTGCTGGCTAGAGCAGCCATGTCCCAATGTATCTGAATCTATTTTGCCTTGCTCTGGGAATATCTTGCTGTTGTTGTTGCTGTTGTTTTTGGGGGGTGGGTGTGCGTGAGAGGTGTCGTTGCCTCAAGTAACTGTTCCAGTCTGTCATAGGGGAATGAGGGACTAGAGAGAAGGTGGAGCGACTTCTCTCAGAGATGAGTAGTAGAAGGGCACAAGTTTCTGCAAGGGCAATTTTGGTTAGGTCAGGAAAAAGCTCTTCACACTGAGGATGGTCAAAAACAGGGATGGGGACCGTGGGAGTTGCGCTGCATCCTGCATGTTTGGGGAACTTGGATGAAACCCTTCTCTGATCGATTTCAAAGCTAGCCCTCCTTCAAGTGGCCCCTAGAGGTCCCTTCCTGCTGAAGTTGTTTAAAGATCCTTAGTTAAGACAGAGGAGGCAACCTCACCTCTATCATGTTATGAGGATAAATCACACACAGAGATAACCTACTTGTAATGTGTGAAGCTGGAATCAGCCCCATCTGTGCTGTGTACTGCGTTCTCTGTTGTCTTTGTGCTGCTGAGAGAGACCTCGGGGGAGAAGGACTTGATGACAACTGGTTTATTTTGAAACATCAATTATGTCTGTCTCTTAGCCAATGTACGGTACTGCTAGGGCATAATCGTAATGTCCAAAGTCGAGCAGTCTCTCTCGTTTTAAACTGATGCCTCAAAACTATTAATAGACTTTCCAGCTACTCTTTTTTTTTTTTTTAGTAAACTAATCTAGAAGACAGTTGTAAGATACAAATAAACCATCTCATGATTAACCTTCATTGGACCACACTGCAGATATCTGAATGTAGTAGCTCATTTCAATTTTTGCAAAGAAAATATGAGACTTAAAAATGGATTTTCAACTATAAGTGATGATGTCCTATCTAGAGATCTGCATTGCCATGGAAGGGAAGAAAAACGTAAATATTCTTCTCTTAGCTGGCTTTGTGGTTTTTGGTGTTTTTTTTAACTGAAATGGAAATTTTGTTGTCAGAGAGCCTGAAGCATATGAATTCTCAAGTCTTATTTCTAATAGGAGTATTTACATAGTGAGGAATATTTTTGAATAGCGGGATCTTTCAAAAGTACCCGAGGAAGAATTTATAAATATTAGCCTTTTAGGTTTCTAGGATATACCACTTAAAGGCACTAAAAATGCTCTTTGTGCATCTGTATTAAATTCCTAGCAAGTCTGTGCTTTTGTTGATGATCTTCTAAACGTAGTCTTGAGACTCACAAATGTAAATGAATGAAATGGTACTGTGCACACTAATCTACAAATGCCTTGAAGTATATAACCTGTGTGTGAGAATGTTTCTCTTAAAATGAGGAGCTCTTACTGGTCACCTTGATGTTGAAAGAGACATTTGTGCATCGTAAATATTGAAAATACTTGTATGCTGAAAACATGAATGCTGATTTTTTTGCAATTGGGTATGTAAGTGTAGAAACTTGCTCCTATTAGGACCCTATCAGAAAGCAGTGGGGCTCAGTGCAGGCATTTTAGCGTGCATGAAACAAATGAAAGAATCCAGACCCAGATTTCCAGCTGTCTGGAGACCAAGGACAAAAGCTTCATCGTTACCTTAAATCTAAAGCGGTAGCAAAAAATAGAACAAATCGGTTCAGGAGAGGGAAAGAGAGATGTATGTCTGGCTAAGGAGCGAAGGGAAGGGAATTATGGAAGGACCCATGAGAACATCCTTGAGAAAGCATGGGAAACTGGAACAGACATTATTTGGTCTCCAGCTGTACACGCTACATGACTGAGCAATTAACCATCATTCACTGACTTTTACATATTTGAAGTAAAGTCGGATATATTTTTAGCTAAAAAGCAGTAGGATAGTTGACAGTAGCAGCAGACTGTGCGTGTGTAAGCATATTTTAGGGAAATCCATTTTTCAGAGAATGGAAACAATTGTCTTACCTGAGTATGCTAAAAGCTAAGCTGTTTTCTGCTTACATACCTTGCAATAAATCTAAAATTTAGACTTAATTAAAAAGGATAAAACCAGTCTAGTGGCAATATTTGGTCATGCTGTAGCAAAATACCCTCTCATAAGTTAGCCTTGGCTTTTTCGTGCTGAAAACCCAGGCTTGAGCTTTACCTATAAAATCATTCTCTAGTTTAGAATATAATCTTCTTTAAAGTCTCAGAGACTGTTAATGAGGCTTAACCCCAAATTTGATTCTGTATTGAAAGTTATACTTCTACCTTTAAAGATGGAAGTGGTAAAATCTGGGGATTTAGTTGAAGCCTAACCCTACTGAAAACTCTAGAGCTGTATGACCACAGCATGATAGCTGTGCAGCAAGACAGGCAACAAAAGAATGTTACAGAAATACGACTAATAAATAAACCTAAAATCTTCCAGAGTTACCGTAATGTTTTACCGTTATAATTTGTACTTCCGTGTTATAGAGCTCAGAAAAATCATACAGTTGTATTAAATGATATGAGTTTTCACCTTTGGAAGGATTTGTAGGAGGAAATTCTTCAATTATTAAAATCGGCTCAGAAGATTTAGTCCAAGATTTATTTAGTAATTAAATGTGGCAACTTGGATTCAAATTTCAAATCTCACCTGTAGAGGATTTTGGTAACGCATAATAAAAAGTTCTTGAAAATTTGTAGCTAAAGATGTTACTCTTACCATCCATATAGTATTTCACAACAGTACTCTCCTTCATCCAGGGTGGTGTTTGTTGAAATCTCTGCATGGTAGATACTTATCTCAGTGCAATTCTCTTGCACACGTACAGCAAAAATATGTAAAACTACCAAGAATCTCTTCTCTACATTTGCCCTGCCCCAGGAGAGAGATAATTTCCATTCTGTGTGTCTCTGTTGATACTGCCATTTGTTTATGCTGCAAATAACTTCTAATATCAGATGCTAAGTCCTATTCAAATACTTCTTGCTCAACTCCGATGAAAACCTACAATCAGTACTTTAAAATGTGTCCTCAGCTTTTATCTTGAAGAAAATGGGAGGCTGGTGGCAAATGGAAAAGAGCCAGATCTCTTTTGTAGCTGATCCGCTGGATGGGAATGCGCAGTAGGGAATTTCGGTGTTGGCAAGAGAAGAAGATGGAATTTTCAGCAGTGATGAATTCTGAACGAGGAAGTTTAGATCAGATCAGTCAGGTTTTTCCTAAAATTCTAGCACCCCATCTGATGTTTTAATTTTCTGTCAAGTGAAAAAAAAAAAAAAATTCAGCAGCTTATGGATGTATGAAATCTAACTGGAAGTAGAAACATTCAGGCCTTGGGCATGTGAGCAGGAGTGGGAGAGGTTTTAGAGGGCAGCAGCCGGCTCCAGCTCTGCTCTGCCATGTCAGGAGGCAACAGGACAGGGAAGTGTGGGCCTGGGACAGGTGCTTTGACCACTGTTTAACCAGGAATGTAGTGAAGGTGAATTTGGGGAGAGGGTGGCTAATGTTAGTGATGTTAGGAAAGGATCTTTCCTTCTGTGCAGGTGTTTGGGGTCATGAGGGTTGGATATTTTTGCTTGTCGTGTATGAATGCTTATGTAAGGAGAGGAGTTAGGTGTCTGATTTACCATTATGTTAAATAGTATGGGTTATCGAGTGAGGAGGTTGTTCCCAAAGGGCTTGGAGGGGAATGCCCCCATCTGTATGTTTCCAAGGCCTCTGTTACTACCCAGAAGTCTCTCAAGGGTTCAGGTTTTGTTTGTTTGTTTGTTTTGTTGTTTGGTTTTGTTTGTTTGTTGTTATTTTAACTCAGCCCAGGAAAGGGAGGGGAGCAGGACAGCTGTTTGTCTGTTGCTGCCAGCTCTTGAGGCTGCATCTCCTCTTAAAATCCATGGTAACAATAATAATGCACCACCTTTTTTTTTTTTTTTCTTCCTTTTTTAAAAAAGAAAATCCAAAAGCTCTTGTTTCCCACCTGGAGATTTGGTTTCTTTCTACTGTAGATGTGCTTTTCCTTGTGTGATAAAACTGTTGAAACCTGGTCAAACTATTGAATTAGCACCTGGATCAAGAGAGGAGCAGAGGAGGAGTAACCGATGCAGATTCTCTTCTCATAGGTTGAAGCTCTGCGCTGGCCCTGCCAGCAGTAATTCCAGCTGGCTGTGCAAAGAGTTGACACCTTCATTTCTGTGCCTGTTTTCTGCCTTTGAAAGAGATGAATCATGTATAGGAAGAAGTGATAGGTTACCTTGCTACCTGCTGCAAAATTTCAGATCTTTGCAGAGAGCCATTACAGACCTCACAAGAGAGGTTTTGCTGAGAAGAATCAAACAGAAAGCAGCGCGAAGGAAATAAGTAGTGTGGAGGTTTTTTTCTATTAAATTAGTTTTATTCACTTTGATATTTACAACAATGATTTAAGGTAGCTAAACTGATTTGGTACCCTGAGATTTGAATGTTCATCTGCCAGATTGGTTTATTATCCTGCAACTTACTTCTAAAGCAATGTGCTGGAATATTTTATTTCCAGTGACTAGATGTATGCTCTATATATTCATTCTAACAGCACGCCATTAGCCTGAACTTAGACGCTGCTCTGCACTTACCTCCTTTGCAAGGGCAGCTTTAATAACCGAACATTTTCTGTTGTATCTATTCCTTATTAGCATGCAATCAGATATTGAGTCACAGATTTTAATGAGCGCCAGAAGCAGACATATATGTTACTGCCTGGCAGACTAAGCATCACCTTTAATTTGCACTATCTCAAAGTTTGTGTGTAAATATAGAGGAGACAAATGATGTCATTTAATGTTAGTCACTTTTGTGGCTACCTAGGCTATCACAAGGCAAGAAAACTTGTTTCAGAAGAGAAAACCCTGGAGCAGTAATGGGAATAAAACCAGTGATTGATCAGCCGTGTGCTGCTGTGGCCTGCTGGGGGGGAAGGCGCTGCTCTGCGCAGTGGCTTTCTTGGCATCTGGCGATAGTAGCACTGATGGCTGCTCTGTCCCGGGCGTTCAGTTTGCTTCAGTGCTTTTGTTAATTGTAACTCAAAATACTCTTCTGTGATTGCACAGTGACAAGAATTTTTCTTCTGAAATAGTTATGACGTACCAATGAAGCAGAGGATGGTGCGTGAACATTGAAATACACGTATAATGCCGTCATGCGGAGGAGAGAAAGTGGATTCAGTGCCATTTTACAGTTTCTGCACAGAGACGTGTCACGGTTTAGGGCCGGGGCAGCCCACTAGACCTATAACCGATGCTCTCCGCTTCTTCCTGCGGGTGCAGCCTTTTACTTTCTGCACCCCCCTATGTGGTACACAAGATCCAGCAGTGGCCTTGGTCTGCACACCAATCCTTGGTGCTATCTCTAAACATGGAGCGTTGTCATTGCCAGAAGCAGGCACTGCCTGTGAAAATGTGCTGCTGACTTCAGAAAGTGCAGTTGGTTAGAAGAACTTAGCTAAGTAGTAAAGTCACTGAATAGAATTAGTTCTGTTCTAACTCAAACCAGGACAAGAGATGTAGTACTAAAGGATCTGTCATGCGGACAGGATGATACAAGTTGAGGCTGTTTTTAAATAAGTACATATTCTTTTCTAATGCTGCAGTAGAGGCAGTAGGGAGCAATACCATACCCTATTTGGCAGCTTGGACAGTATGAAACAATTTCTTGCAAATACCTAAATATAGAGGAAACTATAGGGTTAAGTGTCTATTCACGGCTAGTTTCAAGAGGCTTTAATTTTCTTGACTTCCTTAATATTTACTGGGTGTGTACAGTGTCTCTGGGCCCAGCTGTTGTTTCGTATATACTGGAATTGAGAAATGTTGGTATCCTAGCTCAGTTTTAACCCTGTGTGTTTTGTGTACACTAGTCTTTCAGTTTCCTCTGCAGTTTTGTTATATCGCACTAGAAATTGCCTGGCAGTTTGTCTCGGGATGAAAAAGAAAAGGTCTGAGCACTTGTCTTTTCTTGGTACTGAGTCTATTTGTCCATTTTTTTCTTGAGAAACTTGAGCTGTCTTTTGTGTGCAATGATTTGAAAGAATAATTGAAGTGTTGGAATAATAAAAACAAGGGGAAACATGATGATACAAAGTGTGCTTTTTGGAGACTCTGAGCAAGCATGATGTTACATCACAAGAAATGTGGAGTTCAAATGGAAGAGTCACAGAAACTATCAGAAATCTGGAAAAAATAATTGACAAAGAAACATTAAGAGTTACAGTTCTGTCCCCTTGCTTTGCTCTTTGTAGTTTTCACAAGTTTTTATAAATATGCCAAAGCGATTGCACAGAGAAGAGAGAAATTTCTGTCTTCCTTCTCTAGATACAGGAGACAATGTAGGCTTGACTGTGGTGCACTAGGAAAGATTCCTTGAGATGTAGGGGAGCCTTTCCCTCTCTGGAAGTTTTTAAGACTGAGTTAGACAAGGATGCGTCTGGGATGCAGCAGACCTGGTGCTGCTGTGCTAGTCACTGCCTTCTGAGCACCTCTGCTCAAAACATGGATGAAAACTGTAAGGGGGTGGGAAAGGTCTGCTGGGGGTGATGAGCATGGTGGTGGAAACTGCAGAGTGGGTAGCTAGTGACTGTAGGCTGAGCACCAGAGCAGGGGAGGCACTGCCTCCTGCCTGTCTGTTCCTTGGGAAAGAAGGTGGGGGTGGGAGAAATCCCCAGAGAGCCCTTGGGCTGGCTGGAGCTTTGGGCTGCTCAGAAAGGGCTTCAATCAGAAAGAGATACAAAGCTCTTAACAATATCTGAGGTTTCAATTTCAGATCACTACTTGGTCTCACTCTTTAAATAGTACTGCAATAATACTGCACTTTCTTTTTTAAAAAAAAAAAAAAAACACAACAAAACAATCAGACAAAACCAAACAACAAACATGTTCAGCAATTCTGCAGTTTTCAATCCAATCTTTTGTTTCCTTGGGTAATCTTGTTTCTTTTAAGTGCCCTGAAATGTGGGACTCTAAAAATCTAAATACAAACATTGCTGTGTTTGTAATGGTAAAACTGACAGTTTCTCCAATGTATCTTTAACTAGAGTTAACCTTTAAAGCCCCAGCCTACTTGTTCTGATTTTTGCACAATACAATTCACTTTATAGGACAATTTAGTGATTTTATTTTTTATTATTATTTTATTTATGGATGTTTTGGTTTGTTTCTTCTGCTACTTATGGTCAGTAAATTGATGCTGATGCCTCATGTACTGAATGCAGGAAAGAGGTTGGGGCCTAGAAAGCCTGATTAATTAAAATATGTGAGAGTACTGTAACCCGTGAAAGACAGTAATAGCAATAAAAGCTGATATTTGCATCAGCAACAGTACAATGGGTGTATTTTATTGTATACTAGCTTTTATTCTTGCCCGTCTGTGTTGTAAAATCATGTAAGAATTCACCAACTTTCTCTCTGTCAGCTTGGTTTGTTACTTTGTGACCTGAGCCGTGTGGTTGGAATTGTCCTGCTCCAATTACAGCTTCAAAGGCTGCAGGCTCGATAATAGTCATTTTCTGGAGTGCTTTAGAAAAGCGTTCCGTATTTTTCATACAGCTTAATTTTTTTAAACTTGTGTAATTCAGAGCTGTTGTTTATTTTCTCTGGTGAAAGTTCAAAATGCAGTGTGGTTTGTTTTTGGTTTTTGTTTTTTTTTTTTTATTTTGTGGTGATTACCTTTAGATACAGAGAGAAACCCAATGCTTACATATTCTAAGTGTAGCTGTCCATGTGGTAAAAATGCTTTGTATAGTAGATTTTTAGTTTTTCGTTATTATAAATCAAGCATTTGAGGCAGCATTTGCCCAGTTCTTCCTGTTCTTCTGCTCAGAAAGAAAAATGACTAAAAATGAAATGAAAATGCCCAAGAAAAATCACTGGGGGAGGGAAACACAGAGATGTGTTTAATTATTGCCTCCCATTATCATCTTAGATTTTTAAATTTAAAACTATCAAATGTCGTCTCAGCAGTGCCAATGTGCTGGGAGGGGAGCTGCAGGGGTGCGTATGCTGCAATTGGCCTCTAAAACACTTGTTTTGTCCCAAGAATTTTGTCGCAGAGTTACTTCAGTCAGGTAGAAGTAATAGTTGATTACATGTGAACTTGGGGAGGAATGAGAACAAAGCAAGGTTTCTCTAATAGGTAGATTATGTGTATCAATTAATATGAAAATATTAATATGTAGTGAGTAGTTATTTTGTTTATTATTTTTGTCAAGTGAATGCGGTTTCTCTGTTCAATAAGTCACTAATCCAGTGACGCAAGTTGATGGGAAATGTATGAGGTTCCATTAGACCGTTTATCATCAGGAGAGAAAAGAATAAGCGTTCAGTGAATAAATAGCAACACATTTCTGAAAGCATCCAGACAGCTGCTGTTGTGCTTCTGGTCTTCTCCAGATGTGAGAGTACCGTAAGCAAGCATTCTTCTCATTCACAATTATTCATGTAAGTACAAATTAGATACAATAACGATCTGCTATAAAACCTACTATAATTATTGCCAAAAATGGAACATATGTTTCAGAAAGCAAAGCTCTGAACTGGAACAAAAGCCAGCCTAATTTATTTTTGTCAGTTTTTGATCCTACTTACATCAGTAAAAGCAACTCCAGTGAGGCTGCTGAAGTTAAGGTGAGGCTGACTGATACCAGGAGTTAGTTATGCAGATGTACCTGATGACTGGCTTAAAATCAAAAGTAAACTAATTTAAAGTTATTGATACGGAAACGGTTAAGCTTTGCTTCAGATCTTTTAAGCAAATGGTTCTTAAGCAAAAAAATTAGAGCATTCAATGAATTCTCCAAGGAAGCGCCCAGCTTCCCCAAGGGTTTGGAAACTGTAATTGAGTATTTCCATTAACTGGGATGACTATGGGCAACTGTCCTGTAGTGTTTGTTATTTCAAAGTCTTTTAAACTTTGCTTTTCATAGCCTTGTGTTGGTCTCCTCCTCACAGACCCTTTAAGTCTGGTTGCCTCACGTGTTGTGAGGCAGATACCAGTGCCCGAGTAGGTATCTATCTCAGCAAGAAATGAGGAGACAGCAAGTGAAATCAACTTCCTTATATGTGATTAGTGTCATTAAAAAACAAAAACAACCAGAAAACAAAACACACGCACCAAAAAACCAAACTACAAACCCAAGCAGTTCATTATTCCCTGTGATGGTGTAGCTTTGCCTTGCTGATGATGTTCATTCAATTCTCTGCTCACATCAAGGGGGACTTACAGCTCTAGAAAACTTGCTGTGACTTACACAGACTCTTTCAGCTACTTACAAGTAATGTGATTTTTTTAGACCTCTGTCTTACCAACACACAATGATCTGGGACAAAGTCAGATTTTTCCTCTTTTGCATTTTGTTTCTTTTAGTATATCTTGTCCATACACATCTATACACCTATATGCAAAGTACCTGCTTTTTCCAAAGCTCACAAAAATCATTGGGAATATTCATATTGCAAATGTTCAGTGCTAAGAAAAAAAGGTAAGTCTGACATTTTTATATTCATGGTAAGAGGGATGATTAGATGGTGCTGGTTGGACTGAGTAGTGATGGATTTAACTCTTGAAGTTTGAGCAGCATGAACAAAGGCTGAGACCACAAATAGCTGGGAAAGCAAGAATGCAAAGTATTGGTGTGGAAGTAGAAGAGCTAATCTTATCAAATACTTGGCTAAATCTCATTTCTGCGTGATATAGAGAGACCAGGTTGAAATGCACTGTGCAGCATTCCTGTTTCCATCAATTTGGTTTTGGTTTTGTTAGTTTGCTTTTTTGAAATAAAAAAAAAACAATCATCTGTATATATGCATCAAATGCAAAGTGGTGCAAAAGCAAAAGGTAAAATTTGGTGTGCTTGTGGCTAGTAAGATAACCGTTTTGCAAATTATTTGTCTTTTAAGCCACAGGGTGAGATTTTATGATAAAGCTTCCACCAAGAAATTCTATGGTGGGAAGATCCAATTATTTTGAAGTTGTAATTAAAGATTGCTCAGAACAGCACTTTCGTTACAGTGCCAAAAAACTGATGGAGACACAAAACGAAACAGTGGAAAAACTTCAGGTACTCATTCATAGATCTAGTGAGCTCAGAACATAGCGTATAGGCAAAGCCAAATTTTGTTTTCATTTCAGGCTGCTGCTGAAATTTATGGGTGCGTTATGCAGAATTTAGTGATAGAAATGTAGGAAATTACATCTTTCTGTTAACAACATTGCATTTGCACAGTGCCGTTAAATTGGTACCTTTCCTTTCAAATAAAGCTCAGAAGAATTATAGCTGCCTGTGCCTCTTCTTGAAGAGGTTCTGTGGGAAGAAACTAACTGTGAATTAGTGGGATTACAAAGAGAAATATGTTGGCTGATGTCATTCATGTGCACCAATCCTTTCTGGAAACCAAAGAGTGCACAAATGTTCCTTGAAATGGTACACAGCAAAGAGACAGTCTTTTGGCAGTGATACAATGAGATATTAAAAGGAATTATTGTACCTGAGGTGTGGGGATTTATGGCATCCCTTTGTACAGGCAATCTAAATGTTAATTGGTAACTATAACAGTTTCCATTTTTAATATCTTCAAGCTTAGCATTAGCTATTTTTTTTCCTTACTTGCTTTGCAGTTTTAGTGACTGGTTTATGATGACATATCTTGAATGTGAAGTTCCACAGTATCTTAGTCTCTTAAAGCAGAAAAGAATAAACTTGTCAAACTCTGCACTAAACCCAGCGCTAACACACAGCATAACATTATCCGTCATCTGTAATACCTGAAAATAGCCATTTGTCCAAAGCTCCCAGGTGCACTTGCTGTTTTTAAGACTCAAATTAAATTCCACAAGCCTAGAGCTTTTTGGATTCCGCCCCCCCCTTCATACCTTCATCTCTTAATTGCTCTTAGTTTCATTCAAATTACCTCTGCAGGGCATAGTTTCAGCCTTACAAGTATGAAGCAGCCTCTGAGCTTCTCATGTTTGAGAGGCGGTGACTGGCCCCAGACCGGCAGTCAGAGCCAGTCCGTGTGACGTTACAGAGACAGCCTGAGAGGCCTTGGGGTGATGTAGCTTTGGTTGTATTTCAGGGGAAGGCAGGAGAATAAACGAATGGTGATGAAGAACAGGGCAAAGATGTCAAGGACAGTAAGTCAGTTAGTGATAAAGAAATCTAAGGGCCTCATTTTTTCAAATCTCACATTAAATATTGGGTTAAATTGTGTTTCTCAGGGAATAGTATTTGAGATAGGAAATGAGAGAATCATAAGCATTTTGTTGGCAAGGAAAAAAGAGGGAGACTCTCAGAGGTGGTGTTATACAAGACAGTGGAGATGTGAGAGGTCTGGAAAGTTTCTTTTGTCAGAGACTGGAATATCAAACAGCTGGTGATGATCTTGGGAAATCAGAAGAATTTGGTGAATAAGGTAGTAGAGATACAGTAACCATGTTTAGGCTTAGTTACAGATGTACTACTTAAATTTGGGATGAGGAGGATGTGAGATTGGAAGGGACTGCGGGAAAGTGTGGAGAAGATAGTTCTGGGATGTTCCTTTAGGAAAGAAGTGGAGGTAAGGTCAAAAAGTGCCTAAAATCTAAGTGAAGAGTTCAACTCCATTTTCCAAATTCTCTTAGTGATAGGGGAATCTTTCATTAACTGCAGAACTATTACTAACCTTGAGTGTCATTCCAGAGTTGATAACCAGTGGCACAGCAGTGACCAGTGAACTGACAGACCGGCTCTGCCTTCGCTGGTTTTCTTTTTGGTTTTGGGATGGTTTTGTTTTGTTGAGAGCCTGCTGATTTATGTGACAGTATTTGAACCTCTCCCTGTCAGACAAGACTGAAACTGATTGTGTCGCTCCCCACACTTCTCCAGCTCCATTCTGATGAGTGCACACTCTCTCTCAGGGATGTATTCCCGCACAAAAGGTGCTGTGTACAGAAAACAGATACTGTCCCCAGGAGCGGGTCTGGGTGTGCGCTGTGCTGCAGCATGTTGATCTCCGTGCCTGGAATTAATCTGATTTCACTGACTGAGTTCTCCACAGATGAAGAGATTCTAAAACCTCTGGATCTCCAGACTCAAGCTGCTGCTTCCTGGTGTTAAAACATAAGGAAGTGGTTTATTGCCTTTCTAGCTAAGAGCCAAACTACTTTTCATAGAGATTTTCCTATGTGGAACCTATCTCCTCTGCCTTCTGTCAGAGGAGAAGCTAATTCTGCCTATGTGCAGATCACTTCAGATTTTTTTTTTCCTCTGTCTTTCAGCATCTGCTGTTAAGCCTGTAAGCTACACAGACTTTCTGGCCTCCCATAAACCACAGCAAAATGGTTTATAAAGGGCTAGAAATGGCCACAGGTGATCTGAAAAATGTGAAATCTTAAAATTAACTGAATTTACATATGTCTTATCAGACATGCCATTTTAATAACAAAACCAGTATGTCTTAGCATTGATTTGTGCTTGCAATGCTCTAGAAGTGTAATGTTGACTGATTCAAATATTTTTGACTGAGAAGTAACAGCAGGAAAATGTAAGGATGGGCTTATGTTTTGCAGCCAGTTTTCATTTGAAATCTTCTGTCCTGACATTTCATTTTCAGAAAAGAGAAAAAGGCAAACTTGGGGGCAATTTATTAACTGAGTTTTGTCCTCTTTAAAAAAAAAAAATAAAAAAATAGAAGCCATTGAGCTAAAGAAAACTGCTTCCTAGGGGAAGCCTCTCTCTAACAAATAACAATACAACAGGGCCAATTTGGGTCTTCCAGCTTCTATTACACTGTTGCCTGGGTGCTGTCCCTGCTGAGAAGGGGAACGCAATGAGAGCTCGGCATCAGAGAACCAACAGGGGAACCTGGCGGTGCCTTCTGCAGGAGAACTCCAGTTGCAGGTTTCTACTTGTACATGCCTGAAAATCCCCTCTTGCAAGGGAGTTGCCCGGGATTTTTGAAGAGTGCTGTGCAGTGGATGCCATCTCCCAGGGAGAAGCCTGATTTATAGACTTAATAAAATATAATAAATCTTGAGCAACAAGACCATAGGAAAATTTCATCCACGTGCCAGCTTTCGTGACTCCTGTTTTTAAGCAATGCGACTGACAAGTTATAGACATGTGTCTCCTAGTAATACTGACATTAAAAGCTTCATTCGTTTCTCCATTAAGTTTAGCCTTGCAAAGCTCTGTGTGGCTGCAGAGTTTGAGGAGAACTGTCTTTTCTTGAGTGCCTATTTCAGAAACCACTTCTGTGTATGGGATGTCTAAACAGACAGAAAAGGGAGATGGCTGATTAGAATTTATTACTCAAGGACTCAATCTGTCATTTCTAAATTCGTGTCACTGAAACAAAAAGAAACATAAAGCAGAGCCTCAAGTGCTATTATTTTTGTTACCCTTTTTTCCTAAATCTGAACTTGGAACAAGCACGCTCCTTGCTTCCGAGGAGAGCTGCAAAATCTTGTTTGGTTTGTCAGTACTAGGATCCTTGAAACTTGTCACTAGAATATTTTTTTTTTTTTTCCTAAGTATCATCTCTTTCCAATTTATATGTTGTGAAAAACAGATTGAGAGATTCTATAACGAACTCAGCGGAAGACTTTCCCTGATTTGGAGCAAAGAGATTGATTGTAAACACATAGTGCGGAGGTGAAGACTTTCTCCTAGGGCCACCGATGACTCAGTTTTGTTTACTGGATTTTGGGGGTCGGTGAAGATAAAGTGGGAAGGAGAAAAGGGGGAGAAGGTCTCTGACTTTTGAAATTTTATCCTAGATCTGGAAAATCCATGCACTTAGAGTTCCTGACAAGTTGACATTTTCTAAAGCAAAAACATTTAGGAAAGTTCGTTCCTAGCTCAGTGTGAATTTCTAGATGGCATGTTAAAGTTCAAGGTAAAATTATTATTGCTGTTACAGTGTAAATTCTGTATTCTCTTACTTTTTTGTTTGCTTTACTAATAGTGAGATTTACACAAAAATGGGATATTTTGTTTCTTTGTGTTTTGGTTAATCCATAGCGTATTTGTACTATTTGCATCTCTTAAGTGGTTGCTGTGAAAATTAGTATATTGCATAAGGTTGTAACTTCAGGAGGAGTATGTGGACTCCAAAAACATCTAAATAGGATCCTATTTTTTTTATATAAATGTTTGTGTTAATCAAAATTGAAGAACAGAAAGAGGAGAATGAGGACTTGAGGGTTTGGGGTTTTTTTAATTATTATTATTTTATTTATTTAATGAATGTGTTTTTTCCATTGGGATTTATTCTGTTCTTTAAGCTGTGAACATAAATGATATTCTCATTATACGCAGAAACATAAGTTTTAGCTTCCTTTCTACCTGGTTAAATCAAATTTTCTTCTTTTCTCTCATTATGGAAATAGAAATGGGGAAGGCGTTAGCCTGTGATATGAACTGTGTGAGCATCTTGACTTCAGTTCCAGAGCACTCCTTATAGGTATAGCAAAACAAAATTACCAAATTAGGAGTGGTATTACTTACTGGAGTGTATCAGAGTCAAGAAATAATACTTTAAATTGAATTAAGATACTAATGTCTTGACATTAAAAATTTCTGTATGACTGGTGACTTTGTTCAGTGCCCTGTCTCTTCTTTCTGCGTGATATTTTGCAATTAAAAGTATAAGGATTTAATTACACAGCAGTTATACTACAAATACCAGTCTCCATGTAATTTTTTTTCTCCCTACTTTATTTAAATGCTACATATTGAAAAGCACCAAATCCCTAAGAAAGGCAAATCCTTCCAAGCACAGGATACCCTGTGAACTCTTAAATGTGTTGGTGGTTTTCAGGTCAGTAACACTTACGTTGGAAATTTTTTGAAAAGAAAAATGTCTTTTAAAAGTAACTTACATTTTTGCTGAACCAACTTTCTGTAAACATTTTTTTTCAAAATACTTTGGACATTGGTATTTATAATACAAAAAGTGAGATTAGTTTAAAGTATTTTTTAAAATGACATTTTAAAACATTATTTTGAAAAGTATAATAATAATTTCACAATAATAAAGTGAATCATCTTTTATTAAGCACTTGTGGACTCTGAGAAAGTGCTAACCAATACCCACTCTTACCTTGTTCAGATTCTTAGTGAAGACAAATATTGACCTTCCTAAAGACAAGCAAAAAAATATGACTCAATAACTTATCTAAACTTCTTGTGGTTGCTTACTGCTCAATGTGAGTTACAGCTGCTTACCATAAAAAAAGGAAATACTGAGATTTAAATGTTCCACATAAAGCAAAAACATAAACCTTTTACAGATCTTTTCAGCTCTACGTCTGACAAATAGAAAATAATTGATCTTGAGAATTGAGGGAGGAAAAACTATATCCCGGAGACTTCTTGTAAGACTGAAAACAATCAGAACAGCAGCCAATCTGCCTTTCACTTTTTTGGATGTGGCATGTTAATTTGGTGTTTTTAAAGGTAAATTGGTTTAGTCTTTAGGTGCATGGAAAATGATACCTGCAGCAGCTTGTATGTATTCTCTGCACTTCCCTGGCAGTGTGCATCCCTCTGTGCAGACCTGAAACTATTTGAAGGAACTGCATAAAAGTATAGGTTTAAAAACCTGAAGTTTTTGTAGAGTTCAAATAACTGCAGGTAGTGCCATGTCAACCTGGACAAGGCCCTTAAAAGCAGTAACAGCCAATTTGATTTGGTACTTGTTTTGGGTGTTTAATTCAGTTCCTATGCCTGGCTCTTGCAGCAGTCTGCCAAACAGCACTTCACTTGCCCCGAATTCTTCAGTTCTCACATTTGCCATATTTGGCCCCTAGCTTCCAATTGCATTATAGTTTCTCCTTGGCCTCACATAATGCACTTTGCTATTATTTCTGGTGTAAGATCGATTAGGAGTTTTCTAGAGGTTTGATTTTTATTTTTTTCCTGTGTCTATATTGTAAGGTTGTTGGAGTTTGTTTTCTCTACTATATACCTTTATTATTTTCAATTTTTCCACCTGTTGAATTTAAATTTAATGTGAAGCCAAATTTTGCACAGCCATTTGTTTTCTTCATACTCGTAGAAATAAAGGCGTACTATTGCACTGTGTAGGCGTGGTTTACATGTAACTGCACTGCAGGAAGAGTAGTTTACATATTCAAAACATACAGTTATATGGCCTGCATATGCAAATGTGGTTGTCTTCTGCTAACTTTCAGCTTACCCACAGAATAGACTGCTGTCTCGAAAAATCCAGACTGATTTTCTTCCAGTGTTAAAAGCTTTTAATCTGTAACTTAAGTATAAGCATCATTTTATATCTTTCTGTTTATGGGCTCCCGAAAGTTTAATGCCAAGTTGTTTAAAATGAACCCTTGGAGAAATTTAGAATTGTTAAGAGAAGTTTATGAAGCACAATCTTGAATTGTATACAATCCCTAAATATTCAACTGGCTGCACTTCTGTCTATATGACCCATGAAGAATTTTCCTGTGTTTGTCTTGGTTCTTCTTTTGGGTAGATTTGAGACATTGGTGAAAATTTATGGTGTTCTCAGATGTGAGTGGTACCTTTTCTCTTTTGAAATATCAGCTCTCTCCTCCTTTGGTTTTGAGGACTGGATAAGGGTTTTGCAGATTGTCTCCAATACTAAAAAAGATTGGGTTTTGCCAGGACATTTTAAGAAACCACCGGAAGTGATACAACCCTGAGGGCAGGATTTTTGTCTGTTTTTTCTATTGTTGATTTGCTACTTAGGACATGAACCTTTTAGCCATTAGAGGAACTCAGTCGAGGTCTCTTGACTCCTCCTTATTTGTGAAATACCTGCCTAGAACACTGCATAGGGACGGGACTGTGGCTGTTTTAAATAGATGAGGAAAAAAAGTAAGTATTCAAGAAGTTCTCAAGGGAAAGGTACGGAAAAGAAATACTTCCAAATGACCCTGTAATGCACAGCCTGCTTCCTATTTTTTTTTCCCCTGGTGGGAAATGTGAAGGAAGCCAATTCTTCTACATGTTGTCGGTCTGCACAAAAATAAACTTTCAAGAAAGTGTATTTGACCTGAATCAGTAGTTGCAGTATTTTGTGTAGGTCTGTAAATTGCAAAAGTAGTCTTTGAACTGCCCTCAGAGGTTCAGAGCAGTGTGGGTCAGAGGCAGACATCACATCCACAGGGATATTTTTGACTGCTGTAGAGAGGGCAAAACTGTCTGAAAACACCTAGAAACATTACAAAAAGATATATTGTCAAACTGGAACAAAACCTGTCATTTTGGTTGAGAATCAGCTTTATTTAAAGAGGGGAAAAATGAGAATTTTTATTTTGAGCTTTAGCCTGGTGCAGTTCAAATAGCAAAGTTATCAGCACCTTGGAAAGTGCTGTTTATAATAGTAATCATACCAACAAGCCTTCAACTATAGTGGCACAGCTGAGCTGTGCAGTAATAGCATGACGATATGTAAGGCTGTCAGACTTAATGCCACTAAACTGTATCTAGAGGGTAAAGACAACAATGGATGAATGGCCGGGTTGGCAATCATGGGTCTCCTCTGTCCAAAAGACTGTGAGCCCCCTAAAAGAACTGCAGGCAGCCTAGTGGGGATGTTCACTGAGCTGCACCAAGCCCTTGCTCTTCAGCCATCTAACCGCTTGTCAAAACGAAACCGATTGGAGAAGGACAATACTGATAGAACAGCTCAGCTCCCTTGTGCGCTGTTGCAGCCACCAGAAAGCTGCTGGCTTCAGGGATGCAGTAGAGTTTTTTCACCCTTGGTTTTCCTGGCCCTGTGGACAGAAGTTTGAGGAGACCACAAGACACCTATATTTTGCTGTCCAAAGCATCAAGACAGCTGCATCTTGCTTTCAGAAGTGACTGAATGCTGAGGTTTGCTGCAGAAAGCAGAGGTATCTTAAATATCTTGTGGGAAAACAAACCCCAGAGTTTAAAATCTTATGCCTATCTCACTTGTCAGTTAACATGAGGATGTCACTTCAGTGCAAAGTGAGCGAGGACCTCTGTATGTCAGATAAAGGGAAGCTGCCACACGTTTAGTTGATGGAGATTGTGCAGCAGTTTAGCAGCATATAATGAAATGCTTAACTTAGCAGCCTCAGCTAGAGATGATTGGTCCAGGGAAGAGTGATGTTTCAAAAACTGCATCATAGAAAATGGTAGATATTTCCTAATGACAGTACTCTTGTGCAAAATTTACACCACCATCTTTACTAGTAACAGTGTTGAACAATACTAATACTTTATTAATTATTTTTTTCTCATTTTTTCTGGATATTATTTAGAAAAGTCTAACACCTTTTTTTCTTTTTAATGGAAAAATGGAAAAGCAAAAAACAAAGCTGTGCAAAGCAAAGGAAACCAGAGATTTATTCTCTACTTCCCATCAGCAGGCGATGTCTGGCCTTTCCTGGGAAGCAGGGCTCTGGTACGCATAGTGCTTGCTCGGAGGACAAGCATCTTCTCAAACAGATGCCCCTCCCCGCCTCCTTTCTCTCCCTTTTTATTCTTGAGCTGACGTCAGACGGTATGGAATATCTCTTTGTCAGTTTGGGTCAGCTGTCCTAACTGTGTGCCCTCCCAAGATCTTGCCCACCCCATCTCACTGGGTAGGGGGAAGATGTCAGAAAGCCAGCCTTGGTGCTGTGCGAGCGCTGCTCAGCAGCAGCCACAACATGGGCATCTTATCTGCCTCCCAATAGAAAGCCCAGCACCGTGAGACCTGCTGTGGGGGAACGTTAATTCCAGCTCACCCAAACCCAGTACAGAAGTACAAGTAGAAATACCGCCTAGACAAACTAATGGCCTACCTGACCATCTTCACAATGTGGGAGAAGTCGTCTTTACAAAGATAGTTTTATTTCACCGTTGCATTACATACATAAGAGCTATATACCTGCTATATGGTTACTCATTACTCCATGTTTTAAATGTGTATTTGTATACCAAATTCCATAGCAGTAACCTTTGGGAATCCAACAGGTTTCAGCCTGTCTCCTTTTCAAAATTCTGTGTGTTCCCTGAGATGGTCAGAATCACTGCTGAGATACTTTTAATACCAATCGGCATATAAAACATTCTCCCAATAGTAAATTGTGCTCATCATGCTTTTTTTAGAAATTATTCCTGCCCTAGAAGATCTAATGAACCAAAACAGACCCCACTAATGCCATTTAGCTACAAAGAGATGAGTGGTTTACATTTTGCAGGCATAGAGGTTGCTTCTAGTGTCAGCCTTCACCTCTAGTTTGTTACTCTTTATCACTATTTCCTTGTTGGCGTGATGAAATATCTGTGCTTCAGGAGTTTGACACTCTATGACTTATGTTAATGATGTTATTTAAACCTATCTCAATTTTCTCTGAATCTGGCAATTCCTATTTCTGCTACATACTAGGAAAACTTTATATATTGTTGATATTAACTATTAATGTTCTCTGTACTGTGTGCTGGATAATGTTATGAGCTGTTTCTGAAACCAAACTGGTTTGTCATCTAAAGAATTATTTACAAGGATGCTTCAAGTGCATACCCTGCTGCAGGCACATGGGCTCCTCAGCTGCTACTGCCTCCAAGCCCCTCTCCCCTGCAGTGCGTGCCATACCTCTGGAATTGTACAGAGAGGTGTGATGAGCTGTTCCGTGCACAGTCCCGTGTCACTGGTGTGCTCCACTCAGAGTCTGATGTGGAGGAGAAGGGATCAATGGTTTAAAAGCTCAGATGCGTGGAGCTAAGGAAAAGTAGGTAAAATACGCTAAACGCAGATCACGTAGTTGGATTCAGAAAGGAGTTTATGTGTAAGGGGAAATGGGGGCTGTGTTTGCACGGAGATTTATTTGATGAAAAATTACTGGCTTTTTTGAAGAGCCTGTAAGTAATTTCTGGTTTGCAGTTTTCTTCAGTATCACAAAGTTGCTTAGTGTGCATGCCTTCATATAGACTGAACAAACTCAGTAGTCTGTCTGTTCAGAGCATCGGTTTTCTGGTTTTTAATTTGTATTTTCAAAGACTATAAATTTTACAATTGGGGAATGTACTGGTTTTTTTCTTCATCCATTAGACTACTCTCAGGTCCAAATCTGGTGTTACCTTTTTCATGTTGATATGTTGTTCTTTTTATTTAATTTTGCCACAATGAAATGTCTGAGAGACTACATAAAGCCCATCTCTTCCAGTTGCCTCAAAAGTAAGAGAATTAGCAGCTGATTATTTCTCCTGGTGTACAGAGCCCTCTTAATTCCACTGGCAACGCGTGGTTGTGGAAGTGAAATGGCACTGCCAGTGAATTCTTGTTGTAGGTAAAAATAAATGTGCTTTTTGATGTGTTCAAACAGAAGAACCTGCTCTGAGAAGCCTTTCTTCCAAATCTGGGAACCTGAGTTTTGAGAGAAGTCTCAAGGCTGTGGCTGGGAGTTGCATACAGGAGACAGCTTCCCTAAGTCAGGCTTCCTTTCAGTAAATGAATCTGCATCAATAAGGACCTCCAAATGAGTGCTCAGAGATCCATGACTCTGCTAATGCTTTGTGAAAATGAAGTAGACTCTTCTAAACAGAATACAGGTGTTCAACCTGAGTGGTGTCAAACTTGGTTATTGAGGGATAACAGGCTTCCCAATGTAAATGACAGTGGCACAGGGAACACGCTTTCCATTTTAAATAGAGACAGCATGTAAAGGCCTGTGCCTGCAAATCAATTAAGCTGGCTGTTGTGGTTGAGATTTTCCAGGGCCAAAGTCCACTAGTGCAATAACTGTCGTGTCTTTGTTAATAAATATCGAACGCTTTGTATGTAACCCTGAAAAATGCTTCAATTCATAAATGGAAATTTGCATTTGCATCTGATGTCACCAGGATGAACCGTGATTAATCCACTGAAAAGAACATTATTTCGTAGCCTGTTCTTCCTATTAGTAAGGATCTCTTACCTGAGGAGGGGATAAAGGATCAGGCTTGAAGTAAAGAAAAAGACTATGTACAGTGCATAAACATCTCATAGTAAACCACACAGATGACAGCAGTAAAACAGGATCAATTACTCCTGCTCCAGGCACAGAGAACAGTGCAAGCCTATTTCCAACACGTACAGACCAAAGGATGCCAAATAACAAGCCAAAAACACCTCTAAGTGTTTGCCAGCAGTCCTTAATCAACACCATGGATACGATCGACCTTTCAATAGGAAGTTAATTTCTCAATATATGACTCACTTTCTTCGCTTTCTGGGCAAATATTTTACGGGTGGCACCATAAAGATCATTCTAAAGCTACTGGCACCTCAGTAGGGGTTTCCAATAGGATACAATTCCACGTCTGTCTTTCTCCACTGTAAAAGATGAAGAATGTGAAATTTTCAAGACACCTGTGAACTTTTCATGTGCTTCTGTTCAAAATATACCAGTGCCTGCATCTCTGCAGGTGTTGCATTCACTCTTGGTTTTCGGTTAGCTATCAATAATTTCAGAAATTACATCCTCCTAAGCCTTCTTCCTCGTATTTCTTCAGCTCCTACTGTAGGAACTTGAAATGGTGGACAGATAGGTAAAAGGTGTTGAAAACATTTATTTTTGGTGGTTTCCAATGTATGTTATGCTTCATTTTGACTCAGTAAAAATGAATACATTGTGTGCCTGTATTGGTAGCCATAAAAGAAGTTTGCATGAGTTAAAAGCAACAAACATTGACCTTTAAGAATCTCTAGTGTCTGGCAGACCCATGGTTCAGTACATCTAAGCAAAACTGCTGCTGCTGTCCTGTGCATTGAAAAATGCTTTCAGGATTATCTATAATGTAATTCAGGGTTGGTTTTTTTTCCCCTCCTTTTGCCTTTGGAATTGAGTAAGGCATCAAATACAAGAAAAAAAGCAGTCCATGTAATGGCTTCAGAGAGAGCCAAAACTACTATGATCACTAACCACTTACTTGCTGGGAAAAAATATTGTGCTGATAACGTAAACTTGAAATTCCTTTATTCCTGTCTTTCTCTGAGCTGTATTTATTTTTTTTTCTTTCTTATTTTAAGTTAGCCTGAAGTTGGATGTGATTAAGAATGTTTTAAAATTAATTGCATAGAACACTTATGGTTCATAAATGTACCCTTAGTACTTCAAACAACAAAACTGCTCCATTCATTTGCCGTATGTCTGCTGTTTCATTTTTGAGGTGCTGTTCTCCTCATTGAATTTCTCCTCTTTACTGCATTTTGGTGACCTTGGAAAATTATTATAATGCTGCTAAAATTAGCTTCTCTGTGATCAGCTGAAGGAGATGATAGAGAAGTGATTCAAATGTGAATTTTACAAGGCAAAATTTGTTTTCAGAAGCTGAATTTTATTCTTTATATAAATAGTTTCATTTTTACACTGCAGAATAGGTGCTGATAAAACGAAGTTTTAAAAAAAAGTTGGTTTATTCAGGTATATGAGACAGTATCTGAAGATATAAAAATTGACAAAACAGTACAAATACAGATGTTGCAGTATAATTAGAGAGCAAAGGCAATTAAAAAATGATGGTAATAAGTGGAGTTTATAGGAATAAATATTTTTTCTGTATTATTATTGTGTAGCTTTGGAGATACTTTAATGCTCTTTTTTCTGAGATAAAAATGACTAGTTGATATGCTAGAAATTAAATATATGGAAAATTTTTCACTTCTATTGAAGATAAATGTGGATTGTGTGTGTGTCTGTGGGGCCTGGCCAGCTTGGTGATGTTCTCTATCTGATGGTGGCAAGCATGAAAGTCTGAATTTATAGTCTGCTTTTTAAACCTAAAGGCTTTTCAGTGCACTATATATCTTTTTATGGCACAGAATACCTTGGAGGAGTATCTGTGGCTCCACAGTTCACTTCTGGATGTTTAATAACAGTAAACAATAAAATTTATTTAGTGATGGTGAAACAAAGGAACAGAAATTCCTGAGAGGATTGAGTTCTGATACATTTATTGAGCTGAAGTTGGAGGAAATAAGTAGCAATGAAATGTAGAGTAAAAGTATTCTGGCTAAACAAATGTACAAATTGTCTCTATCTCCAGCTGTCTTTGGACTGTTAAGAGAGCTAAAAATCCCTAAAGATCTTGGATTTCAGATGAAAATGGAGTGTTGAGGTGCAGTTGTTTTGAATAGTTGTGGAAAAGAAACCAGCACCGTCTTCTAGTGTGAAAAAGCTTTCATATTTGGTCCTTGTGCTGTTGGAAAATTCATGAGACATGCAGATGGCACAGTGCAGTGCTGCATTGGATAGTCCCAACACAGCAACAAGCAGAGATACTCACCTGTGTTGGAAAAAGCAGTATTCCCAGTGTAGTCTGCACACCAGCCCGGGCCAGTGCAGCTAATCTGTCAGCCTCCACATTTGGTTCGACTTTCTGGCGTGTACGCCCACCCAGTTTAGTTATAAAATGTATATTAAATGCTTTCCCCTGAAAAAGGTTTGATTATTGCTTATTTTATAGCTGATATTTATAGCTTAATAGACTTTCCACCTGTCTATAATAACTCATCTGGGTCTGGAAATACTTAATGTGATGGTCAGGAAGTGAATTTCTATGCAAAAATTCTCGGATGCAGACCGCAGAGTAATCGAATTGTGTTTATCCAGAACACAAGAACTGTGAAAAGTAATAAAGTTTGTAATAAGTAATAAGGCTTGGGTTCTTTGAACTGGGACAAATAGGGCATTTAAAAATGTTTTATGACAAGTGAGAAAGATTGTAAAATAGTAACTCTGAAGTACTGGTTCTGAATGTTGAATGATTTACATACTGTGAGACTAGAGACTGACGGGATAACATGGATTTAGTGGCCAAGACACTTACCCAGGTTGTGGAATGTCTGAACTAATATCCTTGCTTCATATTCCTTGGCTAGTGATTCCCATCCTGAATTTGCAATTGATTTCTGACAAAAGCTTTTTGCCCAAGGACGAGAAGTTGAGAAGTTCTGGTTTTACTAATTGGTGTTTCATAGTTGGAATTAAACACTTTTTCCTCATCAGCTCTGATGTGAACACAGGGAAATATCTTAGTAAAATACCCACAGTCAAAATTCTTTCAGCAATAAGTCCAAGTAGGAAACTGGAGATCTGAAAAAATCTCGAACTTCTAAAGAAGTTGTCATGTGAGGCTTTTGAGTATTGTACTGCTGGCTTTCTGCCCTGCACTCTTACCTGGACAATTTGAGGCTTTTTTTTCTCTGTGGATTCTGATCAATAATTTTCATAACATTTTACTAGAATCTTTCATGCAGATAAATAGGAATGCATAGTTTTAGTTTAAAAATTCTCTGAAAAATCAGGTATACCATTAAGAGAGCAAAATAGCATGTGCAGAAAGCCAGACCTCCTAAAATCTCTCTTATCCTATGCAATAAAATACTTGTACGTAGTGCTGATGAAAGGAGTGAAGAAATGGGAGCCTTTTTTGTTATCATTGTATGTGGTCTGTTCAAAGATAAAATTGCTGAGAAACGTCAGTCCTCAATAATTAACGAAATACACGTTTTCCTTGATGCCTGCACTGTTCCCTCCCCTAGTAAATATTATTCTGATGTCAAAAATGTGTTTTGTTATGTTTGTGTTGAGCAACATGATTTCATTTGTCATTGCTGATGTGCCATGATCTTCTGGAATGTTTTGGAAGGTACATCTCAAGCCTCCTTTCTTGCAGCAGTGGGTCTAAAGCTGGACTTGGTTGCAGACTTGTGTGCCCCAGTGCTGCTACCCAGGCAAGATTTAAGGATGTTGTCACTTTTCAAAAGTGTTTTTTTTAATCTGTTACGATGTTGCTGCTAGGAAGCCCACAGTAATTTTTCATTTCTGGGTTGGAGAGAAAGGCAGAATATTTAAAAGGGGATTAAAAAAAAAAAATCTGCTGCAGAGAAAGTAAATTCTTTAATTCTGTGTCAAAGGATGGAAAGACAAGGCTGTTGCCTCACCTCCTGGCTGGTCTACAGCTCTGCTGACAAGGCAGCCCATTGCCAGGGGAGCCAAGACACCTACCTGGGAGGCTGGAGGGAATTTTGGTCAGGATAGGAATTCTTGATTCTGCTTCCCATAATTTGCCTGTAGACAACTGTTTTACTCAAATCATCATTATACACAGAGATGAATGGAAAATTTAAAGGAAATAATTTTGACAGATCTGTTGTTGCTGATTTCAAATAGTTGAACTTTTAAACGTGGTTTCTCCAGTGCTTCTGTTTCACATGAGATGAACATGGACAGTCAGCTGAAATGGGAGATACTCAAAATCATGCTAGGGATTCAGCTTTTACCACCTAAAGAAATTTCCTGAGCTGACCCTCATCTGTGCTTTTGGAAATAAAGGAATCATTTGGCCAATGCTTTCTCCATTTGCAATTAAACATGCTGGCAGCTCTCCAAGGAGTGCTCTGTCGGCAGGAATATTTAGCAGCACAGAGGATGTCATTTCAATACACTGACCCAGGCTGTTGCCAGATGGAGTAGAGGACTGCTTAGTGAGAGTAAATCCACGAATGTTTTCATGAGCAAAGGGAACCACTTCTGGTTTTGGGTGGGAGTACGGTACAGGGATAAGGACAGAAACATGGCTTTCTCAATTCTTTTCAGGGTTTTTCTGTACTTTTGTTTTCCTTTGTCATGTTTGTTTTTATCTTAGTTTGAAAATGAGACTATAAAGCTTCTTTTAAACTGTATTATCTTTCTCTTTGTGCCAAACTGTGAAGTGGCATACAGCAGAACAACTGCTTATTCACACCAGCAGCTGGGAGGCCCACTCTGAGCCCAGGAAATGGGGAAAGAGTTGGGGCAAACTGCAGGTCTCCACAGCTGCTGTTGGCAATTCTGCCTGGCATTGGTTCCAGTAATACCACTGGGGAGAGGGAGCTGCCGGAGTGGCACAAGCAGTCCACTGCGGCACTTATTTCTTGCTCCCCATCTCATGGCAGGGTTCAGCATGGTCCTTGTCGTGATGTGCTAGTTCGTGGTCACGGAAGTGCAAAGGTAGCTTATGAATCAACTTTTCAATTCCATTCTTCAGTAAATGAGCCTCATGCAGTGTTTGTTATGTTGACAGCTGACATTTAACTTTGATTATTTATGTTTCATAATATTTTGGAGCCTGGATTTGATGGCATAGGTTTTAAAATAATGAAGACTTCAAAATAATGAGACCTCAGCATTTGGCTGCTAATGCCATGGTGAGTGATGGAGGGGGAGGGATGGACCTGTTTATTGGCATGTACAGACTGCAGGGTGGGGATGGCAATAAACTATGAGGCTTTCTTTAAGAAATTGTCTTTTTATTGCTAAAATTAAAATAAATAACAAATTTAGACGGTTCTTATTTGCAGAAAGATTACTACATTTCTGTTTGTGAAAGTTATTTGTTTAACCTAAGTAAAGTAATTCCCATTAAAGAATTTCTTTGGGTTGCTTAAGGATTTTCTGGTTTGGGGAGAGGTTTTCCTGATCCAGTTTTAAAAGATTAGTTCTATTTCACGACCGTATAGCGACAGTTTTTGAAGTTGTAAATCAGAGAATGTAGTATACATTACCTTCTTACCACAAGTTTCATCTGTGCATTTGCATTTGTGTAAGATCACCAGGCCTTGATCTTGTTTCTGCTAAGCACTGTCTCCTTGCACTAATGAATGTCTTACTGTAAGAGGATTTCAGCTGGACAGATGTACCTTGATGTCTTGCTGCAGGATTTGCTGTTTTGTAAGACTGATTCTGGATTACTGTGTCTTGGTTGGGATGTGACAAATATAGCCCATGCTGGGACACAAGTTAAAGAAACAGTGCTTGTGAGGTGGGAGCTTGGACCTATCCAAATGCAGAGATCATTGCAAAACAATTTAATGAAGTTCAACTGCATAATTAACTATTATACTCAAAGTAGCCTGGGCTGTACTTCTGAAATACCAAATTTCCAGCAGTGATCTGAAACTGACTGAATCCTATTATGCAGGAGCGTAACTTCAGTATCGTTGTTAATTAGGTGTTGTATTGAAACTCCTAATAGTTGTTTATAGTTAGGTTTGTGAAATTGCCACTATACCAGTGCCTTCCCAGTATACCTTGCTGAGAAAAATAATTTTGGCAAGGTGAAAGCTCCAATCTGTGATTCTCACACATAGTTTTATGATCAAAGCCATCTGTTTGCTAGAGGTGGTTTTAGAAGGCGTTGAGATAATCACTACAGTTACCCAAGGTACTGTAGTGGAGAAACTCTGCCTGGAAGGCTTTGCGTGCCCGTCAGGGCTGTCCTGGGGGGTGCCCGACGTGCCGCCCGGGCCTGCAGAATGTGGTACTCAATGCAGCCTGGTAAAGAGCGGTGAGCACCCTTTGGGGGACCTCAGCTGGCCCTTGAAAACAGGCACACTGACAGCAGAGTGTGAAGAGGTTAGGCTTGCACCATTTAATACGAAATGAATTCCTGTCTATAAATTATTTTTGCCACCATAGAGAATTATAACCTTATTAGTGTTACAAAAAGTAAATATTCAGAAAACTCTATAGAAGCAGGCTCATTCACTACATCCTTTGGGTATTTCACGTGTTGGCTAACGTCATATATTTCATTACCATCAAATCTTGTTGCCCGAATTTTTTAATGGTGGTTATTTTATTACTTTTAGCTTGGTAGAATCTTCAGATCGATCCCTACAGGATGTAGCTGTTGTTTAGTAGCTTCCTCAAGGTTTCTTTCACACCTTTTGTTGTTATATCTTGGCCTGTTTTTGGCTCTTGTTTCATTGTTGTTGTTGCCGCTCTTAGATGATACGAAGCTGACACTGGAGTTGTGTGTTGGAGTTGAAAGTTACCCTTTTGTTCTTGCTTTTTAAAGACTTCTTTCTAATGTCTTTAACATTCTTATGCTTTTGCAGATGTGCGTGTCTGAAGTACTGCTGCAAATTAATTTCCTTATCTAGTTCTTTTTTATTTCCTCCTGAACACAGTTGGGGAATAAAATCAAATGTATACAATATGCACCAAATGGGATTGCTTCTTCCTTTAAGGTCTAGTTATTGTAGACATTTGCTCTTGCTGTGCAGAAAAATAATGTTAACAGCTGTTTAATCTAGTTAGAAATGCATCTTGCTGTGTATTAAAAATTACTTCTACTTATCTTTTTCTAGTGGTGTAATTTGTAAAATCACATTTATAAAACAGAAGCAGCCTAAATGTAACCTTGTTCATGCTTTTTATGTAGTTAAGACACAGAGGATGAACATTTCAGCTGTCTTTGAGCATGACAAAATAGACATCTAGGAAATATTAGCCTTTTTAGGCACTATAGTACTCCTAGAAAACTTGACAAAAGGGTTTATAGTAATGCTAGATTATTTCAATTTTAAAAAAATAATTTAAAATCATTGTGCTGCTTTTCAAATGGGATTCTCTATTTCTGGAAATTATTAAATGTTCAGATTGAGGATCCACCCTGTATAAATTAATGCAGCACAGAAGAGTAATTAAATTTTGTAATCTCATTAATGGAATTGATTATTTCAAAGAGTTTTTATAGTTATTGGGATTTCTTAACAAAGGAGTCAGTACTGGATTATTAGTGCTCTTTTCCAATCACAGTTGTTTGCAGCTGCCATGCACGATACTCTTTCCAGGACCTTGATTTATTTCTGTTGAGGATGGGACCAAGGTACAATTCCCCAGGGAGATGAGAAGCTCAATTGTAGTGTTCTCTTCCAGATTGTTAACCACTAGTTCCATATTTTTTTCTAAAGTTAATTATAAACTTAGATCTAACATCTATTTTAAGAATAGTTCTTTATTAAAGCAAAAAGTTAGAGATCAACCAATTTTTACTTATTGTAAGTATATTTAGTAGCATACTCTCTGAATCAAATGAGTTCTCAAATCTGCCTGGTTTGATTCTTCAGGAACAAAAACTTCCAAGGCTTCAGCAGTACGTGGCTACTGGGAAATAAATAAAATCCTTATTCCCATTTTGTTTAATTTATAAACTGTAAAAGTTGTGCTATTGCGATATCATAAAGCTGTAGTGTTTCTACAAAATTGCTTTGCAGTGCTGTGATTATTTTTACAGAACTTTGCTCACTGTTTACAACTAAAACCAAAACTATAAAAAGGCAAGAATAATCATACTGTTTATGGTAGCAGTAAGTTTTACAGTGTGGATGTGCATATTTTCATTGTATGTGTATACATATATATATTTAAACCTGCTTCCTTGTTTTGATGAGAGCTGTTACTTTTGGCCCACTTCTCCGTGCCATTTCCTGTCATACTCTACATTTTTGTTTAATGTACAGATCAAACCAGGGCTAAACAGTATGATTACTTTCTGCATAGGAGTAGGAGAGTAAGTAGAGCAGCGGAGAGTAACTACCAGAGTAACAAAGCCGAGAGAACCACTGTTTCCATGTCTGTAACAGGCCTTTCAACAAGACAGTCTCAAACTGTAGATAATACTTGATCTTGTGCCATCCTGTCTACACATCCCCATCACTCACCTTCATCCTCATCCCAAGCGAAGTGACGAGGCAAGAGCCAGTGCTCTGCAGGCAGCAACACTAGAGACACAAACTGCAGCTTGTTGTCAGGTCTTAATTCTGTCCCAGCCTCTCTTGGGAGAGCTGATATAATGACATACTTAGTGTAATTACAGCACTTTTCAAAAATATTTGCTGCTTTAATAGAAGAAAGCACTGTGAAAACTTTTATTGGCATAACATAGTAATTAATGTCAGACTAAAATTTTTCATTTGTTTCTTACATTTAAAATGCATCTCCAGAAATAAATGCTGTGAGATTGCTTCGGACCTCTGTGAATGTTTGCTGTTATAGATACCATTTATTTTACTTTCACTGCTGAAAGATTTATTGCAAAAAATATTTGTGAAAAGATTGATAGGCTTCATTTCAGAAACACTTGCAGAGGATTCGGGCAGCTGATTGGGAGGTACTGGCTTCCAGGCTTCTTTGCAAAACAACTGAGAGAGGAAAAGCAAAGCAGTAAGGACAGAAGGCTCCTGCAGGTTTCTGGCCATTTCTGTGCTGTGACTGCCTACCCTCTCAAGTGTCATGTGGAAGACAGTCGGATGCCAGTATAAATCCCAGCTGTCTTTCTCTTCTGTTCAATGACTAGGGGCAGAGGAGAAAGTCCCTCTCCTGCCCTTTCAAGATTGTTTAGTGTGCAAAATGAAGCAGCAGCTGTGGGCACTCGTTAGCCTCCTGTTAAAACACGCAGTCTGAGAAATGTAACTGTCGCTCATCTCAGTGCTACCTGCTGTGCTTTTACAGGAGGAGCTGATACAAATGTCCCTTGCTTATCTAAGATTCACTGCAGTCAGTGATAGAAAGGGAAGATGCCTCAGACTTTCCAGCACATGAGTATTGGAGAGATCTCACTGAAATCACACAAGTAATTCCACAGTGTTGTGAGCACTTCATTGTACAGAAAAGGTTGGTTTTAATATTGGTGTTATCAGCTTATCGCTCCACTGTTATCTCAAAATTCTCTATAAACTACTTTCAATATTATCACTATGGTTAAAGTTCTAGTAAAAGACTCTAGGAGCTATTAGGCTGACATAAAAAGGAGTCTTAGCTTTCCTATGAACTAAGAATATAACAGATTTCGTGTTCATCTCTTTTATCAAGAAATGCTAAATTGGGAAGAAGGAAAATAATCTCGATTTGACAACAAACGAAACAAAAAAGGAAACAAATTCCTGCAAGGTTCCCCCTGCCAGCTGATTTTCCTGTGAGTCTGGATGCTTCAGAAGGTTGAAAGGTGGGAAGAAGGACAGTTCAGTGGTGAGAATTAGGATGCGGTTTCTCATTCTTCAACCCTCAGCTATGGTCAAGGAACAAGATTTCTATGTGCCTGACAAAATACATAATTTCATCACTAATTCCTTTAAGTGAAACATTTTTTTTAAATTGTAACTGTTTGTAATAAGCCAGCTGCATTTAATTGAGGAATGCTCTTTGATGTAACTACGGTTTACCTGCTTATAATAGAATTTCCTTATATTTAAAACATTCAAAAAATGACTAGAATACTCTAATAGACATGTCTTTGATACGAAAGGCTCGCCAACTAAACACTGGGCCCTTTGGAAATCAAATAATGGGCTTCATTAAGTTTTCTGAGAGGGCCAAACCAAATTTTTTCTTGTTTGAGGCACCACCACCCCCTCCTACAAATAGATCCCTCTGTTCTGGACTCGTGAGCTACAGGCTGTGCCTTGCCAGCAATATGAAAACAGGCTGGGTAGAGAGGGACTGCATTAGGTGAGGATGTCTAAATACTTTCATGTACAAGTGCTAAAGATCGTTTCTTTCACAGTAGTATAACATGATGCTTGTGCCTACCAGAAGCTACAAGGTTATGCATTAGTTGTGTTGAAGTGCACCCCGTTCGTCTCCTGAATTTGCCTTTAGGGTGCTTTATGGACTTTGGCAAAAGAAGGGGAGCCCTACAGCGGTACGGATGGGACTCCAGACAGGAAGGCATAAGGTCGTCATTTGTGGGTAGTGGTGCAGTACTCTTGTGTCCAGGAACGCGGTTTGGTGTGCTGGGAGCAGCCTTTAGATTAGCTGTCAATAGCTGTGCGCGTTATTTGCTCTTGTTTTCGTCACATTTATAATACGTAGCTGATTTCAAGTCCAGTTTTAAAATGCAAAGTGACTATAAAACACTGCTGAGTAGCTTTAATTAATGAATCAGTGTGGTAGAGCTTAGCACTCTGTTAATATGCAGCAAATGCTTCATATAACCACCAAGGTACTGACCAGTAGACTCTATCGTATGGGGTTTTATATTGGTGCAATTTGTCCTTTACCCAGAGCCTCAAGTAACTCTATTGGCTTTAGTATAAGCTATTTTCAGATGCTTTTGGCCATGGTTTGTAATGTGAGCGTATGATTTGACTGAAATCTTTTCCAAATGTCTTTCATTTGCCTGCTCAAAACTCAATTTAGCTGAAGTCCCCTTGATTCTTGGTGTTTGAGCATGGAATCTGAGATTGGGGGGGATTTAGTCTTTCTTTTAAATAAAGTGAAGTCTTCTTTTCAAGATACTTGATAAAATTAAGGCCTTCCCTGTTTCTTGAGGTTGTGTGTTTCCAGTGCTGCAATTCTAAAGGTGGCACATGTTAGATGTGGGGCTCTTTTGTTTCTTTTTAAATCTGTGTAAGCAATTAAATCTTCTTGAGAAGTATTTGTTATACTACTTTTTGCCTTATAGTATAAACATTACTGTTAATGGCATTTTTTGGCAGCATTGTATCAGTAGGAGTATTATTTATATATTTTCGGTTATAAACTGTCCTAAATATTTTTTGTAGGCTAGGTATTGGCTTATGATTTCCAGACATCTCTTTCAGAAGCAAATTCAATTAAAAATTGATCTTTTATGACTCTTATCCCATAATGTTGAAATATCTTGACATTTTGAGAAAGATGTCATCTAAGAAAGCCTGCCATCGTCTTGAGGAAATCAGAGACATTCTCAGCGGTATTTATTTCCCATTCACTTTAATAAACATAATTTCATGTAATCTAGTTGCCATAATTGGCTACTCTTAAAAAAATAAGACATATTTTCTTTCGTATATATGTGTCTCTTCAATCAGTCATAAGTTTCTCTTTTTTCATTTAATTTTTGATAAACAATATTAAAAAACTATCACCAGGAGAAGTTTTCAGAGGCTAACTGTAGGGATTTAGAGAATTTGAAATCCTAGAATTATTTATTTTGTAGGAGACTTGTGAATCTGAGCTTCAGGAGTTCTTGGTCAGACTTTCATCTATATTTTAGAACAGCATAGTCTTCAAGGATATCATTTACTTTCACATATAGAACAATATAGAGCTCTTTTTTTTTTTTTTCTTAAATAGTAAATCCTATATGAGACTGAAGCAGGACAGCTTTTGTACTAGCCTGATAAACTGGACCAAGTTTCAACAGTGAGGAACACTGTTGTGTGTCTGTCAGGGTTCTCTAGAAAATGTTTTCTGTTGACCGAGATTTCTTCTCTTGAAATTTAATGATAGAAAACTTGAAAGGGAATGGGGAGCAGAAGATCCCTCCTTAACATCTTGCTGTGCAGTGAGGACACTTCCAGTGTCAAAGAACACCTGGTCCTCCTGTATTTGTGTAGCTGGGCTCATGCACTCTGATCCTCACTGTCATATCCTTGCTCTCAGAAAAAGACGTGTTGACCTTGCGTGAGATTGTACTGTGGAGACGTGTGGATGTTGCACATTTTTTGGGAGGAGTTAGGCTGTGTTATACTTAAGAGCTTTTTTGTGCCTGGATTAAACAGTAGATTGTTTTTATGCCAAAGTCTCTTTGCATATAGCTTAAAGATGAGATGGAAACTTGACATTGTTGCTTTAACGGTGCCAAAATGAATATATCTGGTAAATTAGGACAAATAAATGTACTTGTGGTTTACTGTCTGTGGGGAAAATTAGTTTTTGCTTGAAAATGTTGGAGTGCTGGCAAATTGGGACTGATAATTTATCCTCGCTCGTGCTCACAGGCTTTTTATTCTCTGGTGTTTAACACATGTGACTGATTAAGCTCCCTTGTGATTACAGTGCCAGGCCTGCTTGGCCTCGTAATAATTATTAGTGCGAACGAGTGTATACCCAGCCAACCGCCCCATGGGTATTTGAAACCAGTTTGAAGCAGATGTAACATTGGCTTGTAGAAGGTGGCTCTGGATCCCTCCTGGGCACTGTCTGTTATTTCAGATGTATAGCTAGGGTGCATGGATCAGGGAAGATCCCTTCTGGGATGCTCTAGATTTGCGCTGCAGGGAACTCTGGAAACTCTCCTGCACTTTGAGGGTGGCAAGAAAGTGCTGGGAATTTTACTGCTTTAATAATACCATTGGAGTCAAAGGTCACCACCAGCTCACACCAGTTAAATAACAAAAATGAGCTGTACTAGACTGATTGTACCCGTACAAGAACTTTATAAGTGTATGTATTAGTTATAATGGTCCCTCTTTCTGCGTCTTTGGGACTCAGTTTGCCTGGTTAGATATTGATGATCTGCCTCAATCTAACTGGCCTTTGAAAAAATAAATAATCAAGCATCTGCTGAACATAAAATATACAGTTCGCTCTTTGAGTGATGTCACTTGTTCATTACAAGAGCATGCAGCTATACATCTATCACTCTTTGGAGTGCACAGTATTACAACTACATTCCATGTAATCCCACCTTCAGCTTGTGCTTACCTTCTTGGACTAAAACTGCAATAGAAATATGTTAGGAGGCTTCTCACAGATTTCACAGCTCCAGTTGGTGTGGGCCGGTTTCTTACAAGAAGTACAAGGAATATTCCCCTTCAGCAGTTTTTCTGCAGCCCCAGCCACTAGCACTTCCTGGGTACTAGGTAATGGAACATCAGGTAATTTATCCCAATATTGTATTGATGAGCATGATCAATTCAGACCTGCAGATAGGCACAAACTGAAGTCTATGGAATATTCGCGTGCACTAACACATTATAAAAGCAGAACTGGGATCACAAGCTGGGAAGTCTCCAGGACTTTCCAGAAAAGTACATTTATTTTTTTATGCTCTGTGCTCAATATTCAGGTTAGTTTGTTTTTTCAATCGCCTATCTTTTTATGTGTATGCGTATAAGAATATCCAAAAGCTAGCTCTATTTTAAAGTTAATTGAATGTAATAATTCTACTGGGAGCAAACGCTGAGCAAGAAAGTACAAAATAGAAAATGTACTGTAACTGAAATCAAGGGAATTTGGATAGCTTATGCCAGCTGATTATTTAACTCTTATGACTTAGTTACTGTAATATAAACTGTTTGCAGAAAAAGATAGTTGCAAGACTTGAAAAGAAAGTCACATTCATCTTCCTCAGAACTAACTAAACTAGGAGTATTTTCTAATGATTGTAAAGAACTCTATTCTTTGCATTAAAAGAATAAATCTTCATTAATGGCTACAGCATAGGGTAGCACAATACCTATGCAGAAATCATAAACTAATTTTGCAAAAGTATACTTAACAATCACTCTGAAAGGCAGAACTTTATCCATGTGCAAATACTGTATTGGACACAACATCCTCTCATCTTACTGGAAAAGCAGATACTACATCTGTCTCCTGGCCCTTGCTCTGTAGCACTCCAACCTGGCACATTTCTGGGGAGTTTTGATTTCTTTCCCTTTGAGAGAAATTCTAAATGTCATTTGTACAGCAAGACTGTGGAGGGGACTGGAGATGAAATCTGCACTGTCTATAGCACAAGTAGGGCGAGGGAGCTCTGGGCATTTTTCTTTGCTGTTGCATAGAACCCTGTAGTGCCTCTGGGTAGATGTTTTGGTACCAAGTGTTTCTGGAAAATTTCAGATTACTGTCCTTCATCCCTAAGTTACAGGTGTCTCTGATCTTAGTGGTGAAGATAAGAAACCTCCCCTTGCGTCAGGAGGTAGACTCCGCAAGTCTTAACTCTGGTTGGTGCATTTAGTGGAATCATATCAGTCCTTCAGTGAGTTTCATCCCCCAGGAGCTACCGTGATCCTTTAAAACATTCTCTTCCTCCTTTCTTTCTTTCTAAACCCAATTGGAGCTGCACATGTACCATCTCATTTCCCTAAAGCCACAGGTTAGTAGTAACAGCTTTCAGTTGTTATTACTGCTGATGTAAGCCAGGCTTGGCTCAGTGACAGGATCAGGTAAGTAGTTCCATTACATCACCTCCTTTCTGAACCTGCACTTAATGAACATTACTAAAATCAGCAGTACTGCCTCAAGTGCTTATACGAAAATTAAGGCAAGAGTATCAAACCTCTAGGCCAGAGAGTATTTTGTATGCTCACAGCTAGAAACCATGATGCTCAGGTCACACCATTACTGACTTGTCTGAAGCTGAGAGAAAGAAATAAATCTTGAAAGAAACTGTTAAGGATTAATTTTGAGGAAGGTCAGCTCCTCAACATTTTCTGGATTCCAGAAATACTTGCTCATTCTGTTGCAATGCTATTAGCAGTTTTAAATATGGGCTTGGACTCGATGGGGAGGGAGATAATCTATTAATCAGCACTTCATCATTTACAACTGCTTATCTTTTCTTTTCTGCAATTCCTCTTTTTAGTCGGACATCAGCATTGTCTACGTATTCCATATCATCCATCAGCAGGAATGAATGAAGTACGTGGCAATATATCAGTTTGACTAAGCTCAATAAAGCAAAGGAGAAGCAGAAAATTATTGCAATAATCTTAAATCTTTAATGATAGTGAAGTTAAATATATTTCATTTTCTTTACTCATTACTGTAGTGATAAAGCCCTGTGCTAGTACATAGTTCTAATGTGACACAGAAAGTATCTCCTTGTTCTGTTAGTAAAAACGAGGGGGTGTTTCGTGTTGCTTTTTTTGTAGAAAAAAACTCTTTTGGACAAATGGTATCTGAACTGTTTAATACTAAGTATCTAAGTAATCTGAGTTCTAATAGATCTTGGAGAATACATCAACCAAACTTTATATAAAAAACCCCCAGCTTTTGAAGGAATTACCTTCACTCCAGCTATGCCTCTTTCCTGTGTGTTTGACAATGTAAAAAAAACCCCATATATTAAGCTTTCAGTGGAAGAAATTCAGCTATTCCAAAGAGTGAATGGCACTCATTTTTGTCCTGGTTAAATTACTTGCAAATGTTTAATGAATAAACTGTAGTATCCACCTTTGAGAAGAGATTAAAATTTGATGGGAATGCAGGAAATGTTCTTGGTGCTATTTGTGTGAAAGTTTTTCCGGTTTTGGCAAAACTATACAACACATAAGACTTATTAGAATTGGCTAGTGAATGTTCTGAGGATTCTGCAGCTATCTAGAAAACACTACTCCAGGGCTGCAGGGACTGAGATAAACTCTCCCACCACATTTGCCCTGGGGCTAGAGGTGTGGATTAGACTGGAACTTCAAGCAAAACCAGAGATATCCTTTCTGTCCTTGCTGACAGAGGGTAGGCAAAAGCAGGGAAGATGGGAGGCAGATGAGAGAAGGATGAAAGAGGTGATGTGAGAATTGCAGTCTGATGAGACTGAAGTAGACTAGAGCTGCCTGGACAGGAGACTCAAGCTAATCTCATGGTGGGAGGAAGAGCAGACCCAGATGAGCAGCAGGGGGCAGGACACTGAGATGGAAACAGGAATCCTATGGGGCCCTGGGGAAGACCGGTAAGTGGGTGCAACAGGTCATGGAGCAGAGGCAGGAGAGAAGACTCAGTGTAGGATGAGGTGAATGGAAGAGGCCTGTGAACAAGAGCACATTAGCCTCACCAGATATGGGACAAAACCCTAATTCCTGCATCACAGATTTCTCTACAGTTTGTGTTCCCAGTAGGTTTACAGGGATTTTCTAAGTTTAAATCCGTTGCTTACTTTACAGTTTTGTGCTGTGTATTTGACTCTGCTGATTAGACTTTGTAAGCAACGTTCATACAAGGCTGAATTAGGCAATTTTAGAGGGAGCTGAAAGAAGAGATTCAGAATCATTTATTGGATTTCTCCATTTCTTCTAGCCTAGGATAACCCTACACAGAAACTATATCAAGGTTAAGGTTTTGAGACTTGATATTACGAGTTCAGAAGTGTTTGAATCACCTGTACAATGATGGATGGGGCTGTGCAGCAGCAGCAGGGAAAAGATATCAATGTTTTGGCAGCCCATTTGCCAGCTCTTGCAAGAGGACTGACTCAGAACACACACTGCCTCAGTCAGTGAGAAACTTTGCAGATTAAGAGTAACCCAGGCAAAGACAAACAATCCCTTTCTTGGTGCAAGGGATGTAATATGAAGTCATTGCTTTTAATGAAACTATTCCAAGACAACTTTGGAACTTCAAAACATACGTAATTCTTGGGTTTGTTGCTTTATACATCTCTCTGTGGGCCCAAGAATTCTGGTCACATTTTGGATAGGTGGTGATTACAAAAACAATTTATGGATTAACATGGATGAAGTGGAGGTTCTTTCATAGCAGTATGTCAGTGGTAGGAGTGATAGGCCTAAACTACACTTGTTGTACGGTTTCTAAACCCTGCACTTTCTGCTGTGGATTAGACTTACAATCAAAACTCACATTTAAATTCTTCTTAATAACTTCATGTGATAACTCTTCCTTTCTGTGTCCTCTAAATTACTTTGTCTGTTCTAGATAAATTGATCTCACTGAGAGTGAAAAAGGCATCTTTTGTGAAGCATCAAATCTTTCTTGCTAGAATATAGATTTATTAACGTCACATTATGAAGTTAATAAATGTTGTCCCTCTCCCCCTTCTGAGACCTTTAAGGATGGAATGGGCTGAATACTTAGAGGTTTAGGACATTTATGTGTAATGAGGAGTCTTTAAAAATTAATCGCATCCTTAATTTAGGGGCTGATACCTTGTTTGGAAAAGGTACCTTTTGATGGTTTTGTCGTTGTTCTTGCTCTTTTTTATTATTTGAAGAAATCCATTTGGGACTTTCAGATCTGTTCTCTCAGACATTCAGTGTGTAGTAAGGTGTTCAACTCCTTGCTTCAGGCTGCAAATGGAGATTTAATGAAATGAATAGTTTTAAAGCACCAGCCTAAACATAATTGTGGCAGAGGATGTGTTTACTGAGATTGTAACCTCAAGCTGTACAGGAACTGTAGAGATAGTATTCCTCAGGGAGACCTCTCAGCAAATGTAAAAGGACAAATAGTAATCTAGCAGCCCAGACCACATGTGTGGTGCAGGTACATGCAGGTAGGCAGTAGAATGGCAGAAGCACTGATACACGCATTTCAGAAGCAATATAATCTCCTTGTGCTCTTGAAGATACCTCAGGAAAAGCTGAAATTGTTTTTAAGTGTGCAAGATGTCTACTGATGACAGCTATCATTCCATAAAATGACAAGTTTTCAATTATAAAATATAGTTGTTCAACCTATAGAACAGTATTTCCTATATATGCAAGCTACTTTCGAGCATAGCTGGTTTTTATTTAGAGCATTTAAGATACACTGAAAATATTTGGACCCAAGAGTGAGATTTATTCAGTCACAAATCCATAAATGTCTATATGAAAAAAAACTAATACAATCAACTTTTTAAAAGAATTATTTGGAAATATTAGCATTCTACTTGTTGAAGAGGTACAATTTCAACCACATCAACTTTGATTTGCATGAATAAGAACATATCTTTTCCTCTGTGACTTCTGTTGAAGCAAACCAGTCAAAGTACTTGTGATTTTGCCTGAAAGCTATAGTTAGCACTAATTTAGTTAAACGTAAAGAATATTTTATCTAGCTGTGTGTGATGATAAATTGGTGGGACTATATAGCTATTTGTCATGCTTATACAGCAGTTCATAGCTGTAGTAATCTTGGATCACTTCAGTCTTCTCTGTGAAGTAGGCAAAATTAATATCCAATTTTGTCAATGGAGATTGAGAGACAGCAGGAGAGCTGCATTTTTCACCTTTCTCTCCCCCTACCCCAGGAAGTTCTTGCAGTTATAACAGCTTATCCTCCCATCTCTCTTCACCCGTGCAGATAACTATTTTTGAAAACTTTGGAAGTACTTTAAAGTTCAGATACCTTCTAGGACCACATTGCCATCGTTTGGAGCAGAGACTCTCTCTCCCTGTTTAGGGTCACACCTAGAGGTAAGGAAGAGCAAGTGTGCTGAAGGCTCTGCCAGAGGCTTTCCATCATTCCCGCCTACGGGAAGACACACGCTGCTGCAATTGAATGAGCACCTGCTTCATCTTTGCATTTCTCTGGTTGCTTCTGTGGCAAATTCACTCACTCTGGCAGGTGAAGCAGTCTGCGGAGGGCTTCACTGTGGGGCTTTCTGTATGAAGATTTACCTGATTCAGGCTCCTATTTCTAGTTACCTAAGCTTTAAAGCCTGAACTTAAATGACTTGCCCATAGTTACCTGACAATTCTATTGTGGGTAAATAATTTAAATTGGTATCATCTCCAAAGTTAGGATCCTCCCATTCACTGTCAATACACTGCCTCAAAGCTGAGGCTGTAGGTTAGTACTTTAACTCTTCCTCAACTCAACAGGAGCTGTTTTGAGTGTGACAGCTTCCAGCATGGTGCCTCTTACCAGGCAATTTGCAGTTGAGTTGTCAAGCAGAGGAGCAGTGTGAGAGCCGCAGCTGTGCTGTTTCCAGGGAGCCCCACGCCAAGTGGTACCATCTATTTACCTCTCCAGCTCTGAGGTCTTACAGGCTGAAGGCAGGAACTGGGGAGATATTTTTTCCTCTGGTTGGTTCTCCATATCCTTTTGTACATATGTAAAAGTCCAGATTTATGTGGGAAAAATACTCCATACCTTGGCAGAAGGTAACTCTCCTATCAGAGATTCCTTTCTCTCTCTCTTTAATTTTGTCCTTTGAATCTAGTTTCTGATAACATTGTCTCATCTTATTATAACAAGAACTCATAATCTTACCACACATAGTATACCTTCTACTTAACATCTTATGGTGATAAACCATTTCCACTCACTGTTTTAGGCTTCTGCAGGCTTCAGCTGGCTCCATAGACATTCACTACACATGGTGGTTTGTGGGGTTTTTTATGCATTGTCAATTATCTAAGTTGGTATGGCTAACAAAGTGCCAATAGATCAGGGTGCCTTACCCTAAAAAAGCCTCAAGTTGGGTGCTCTAATATGATGCAGTTTCCCCAGGGCTTAAAAAAGAATCTATGTAAATGAAAGAGGGTATTTTAATACATAAGCAGTTGTGTGGAGTTATGTATATACTGTACTTTATAAGCTACAACAACGGTGGAGTGGGAAAAGTTGTGGTTGCTCTCTATGAATGGACCAAATAGAAGTTATAAATGTTATTTGAGTTAAAGGGCAGCATTGGCACTAGAACCAGAATAAACTTTCAACAAATGAATTTAATTTGGTGATGAGAATGTTGCTAAACGCTGGAGTGGTGAGGTTCTGGAGCAAGTTTCCAATCAGAGTAGTAAGCACAAGAAACCAAATTGCTTCTAAGATGGAACTTGCTCATTTGTGAAGAGGTTATAGGATGGGGTTGCCTGTGATAGCTGGGAGATGCATTTGATGAACCAGGAGGTCTCTTCCAGTCTTCCTATGAATATGCAATTACAAAAATAAATAAAGCTTTTGGTGTGCTTCACTGGGTGCAAAATCATTTCTGTAATAACCCTAGGAACCTAGCTGGAAATAATTAGTAGAATTAGTAATCTGAAGACCTATAAAGGTGATGTGAATGAAGGAACAATGTGGAGACTCGTTTACTCTCTAGATTTGGATGACGAAATTGTGTATGATGCACTTCCTTGAAAGGGTAATTGCTATTAAAGCAATTTGTTTTATGTTCAATGCAATCAATGTGCTTGCATTTACAATAGAATTTCTTGTGTGGAACCATATATTCCCTCTTCTTCTGTACTATATCTGTGTGCGTTTTTAGCTCTCCATCCCCTGCTCCTATGCTGTGTATATGACAGTCAGTAGAAATTGCTGGCATTTACTGAATGTCCAGAATTAACTTGTCCAAGATTTCTTTCTCTTCTACGAAAGCATGTGCTCCTTGCTTTGAAGCAGTCAGGGCTTCCCAAGTGACCTTCTGATCTTCAATTCCACTCTCTCAGATGGCCGCCTGACTTGTGCTTCTGCTGATAGAATACCTATCATCCTGAGGTTGCTGAGGCTGCCAGCTGTACTTCTCAGCAGATCAGACCAAACAAAGCAACACTACTGGAAATCCAAATACGCTTTGTAAAGCATCATTAAAATATTAACAATAAATCATGGGACTCTGTGGTGTGCTACAAATCTCGTGATTCAGTGTGTCAGAGGAACTATTAGGCTTCCAACTTGGGATAAAACAGTCACAGGAAAATAGGTGGATCTGTCAAGTGGTTAAAAGATAATGTTGAAATATGCAGCAATCTGCTGAACAATAAGGCTGTCAAAGATGGTAAATATTAGTCTAGAAAATGGGAAAATAGACTTTTTTTTACACTAGCGCTTCTGAAAATAACTTGTATTTGACTTCGCATTTTAATATTTACATATTTAACTCACACTGGGATGTTTGAGCCAACAAAAAATAAAATTCACAAGAAGCTGTTATATTAAAAAAAACGCAAAGAAACAAAAAAAAAAAAACCCAGCCAACCCACTAACAAAGAGAAAAGCCCTAAATGACTGCTGTATGATCTTGTAGAACATAAATACAAAGAAATAATTCGTATTTAAAAAAATAAAAAAATAGTAATAATAAAAAAGAAAAATTACTTAGACAAATACAGGTTTAGTTTAACCAAATCTGTGTTTCATTTACAGTACAAAATCTTAATGGCTCTGCAGACCTGACAAGAAGGAATAAAAAGTTTCAGCTTCTTGCTGTAAAATGACAAAGTCACCCTTTCCATTATCAATTGCTATAAATCTCCCCAGCGCACTTAGTGACCTAAAAGATGGTTAAAATACACTGACTTGCAATGGCAAAAGGATCACTGATCACACCAGATTTGGACAATTCCAAACTCCAACTGTGTACGACATGCGAACACAAAACCTGCATTTTCAATTTTCTTGTGTCATGAGGGAATCCACTTGAAAAACAATGTCACTGCTTCTGGGACTGCTGATAAATTTATCTCATAAATGCAAAGGAACAGTAACGGTGCGACATCGCTGTAACTTGGTACCTGTTAGAAGAGTGTGAAGAATTCTGCAAGTCCTGTGGAGTGTGAGGAGGTGTTTTCAGTCCACTGCAGATGTTCACATTCCTCACCATTTCAGACGTATGTCTCAGATAGGGAACGATGAATTTCTTCCTAACTTCTCCAAGATCATTAAAAAGTGATGCATTTAGCTGCCCTGTGCTTTACTGTCGTTGTTTAGTGCAGCAGACATGCAAGTCTGTAAGGTATGATGCAGGCGTAGCTGGCTGTGGCTTCTAGAGTTCAGGTTACCTTGCACGTCCGTTTTGTAAGATTTGTTTCTGCTGATTTGAGCCTTGTCAAGCTGGAGTATGCTTGGCTGCTGCTGTGAGATGAGTTTGAGACTTTGTCAGCAGAAATAATTGAGCTTTTTCTTGGAAGGAGGCTACATTCTTAATTGTTGGCTGAAAAGCTCACACTTCCATCTTTCAGACCAGACACTTTGTCTAGAGGGTTGTTCTGTTGCTGGAGGTGAGTCTGTTTTGTTCTTCTCATAAGAATCCAGCTAAATCTCGTCGTGTTACTGACTTTGATTTTATTTGCATGTGCTACACTAGCAGCTGAATGGGCTTCTAAGTGAGAAGATACCACTTCTCCTGGACCTGCCCTAGCGCAGGGCTACATTCAGACCAGCAGCTGCTTTGTGGTACCAGTAAGGCATCCTGACTTAGAGTGGGCAAGTGAACTGCTGTAGTGCTTCTGCTGTGGCTCTGAGGTAGGATAGCCCTCAAAGACAGAACGCAGCAGGATCTAGAGCTCAAGGCAGACACTTTGGCTGGACAAAGAGTGCTGGAAGCTGAAATAGAGTAGTGAGGTGAGGAGTGATGTGGAATTGCTGGAGGAAGGCTGTAGGCAAGGGAGTGCATGTGATTTTAATCAAGCAAGTTCTGTAAGAGCTGGTGTGGGCAGTGGGTGCTTGGGGTAGCAGTAACTGAGATCGGAGGAGTACTTAGGACTGCTGTTGGTGATAGCTGTTCAGGTGATGATGTTCCTGGGATAGAAAAAGCCAATGCATCCATGTAATTATGCATGCGTAGTATGCATAGCGTGCATCTGTTCAAAGAAGCAGAATTAAGCTTAACTGGACTTGCCTTTGCAATCTGAATGATCTTTTACAACAGTGTTTTGATGCAAGGCGGCTATATAAACTTGGTTTCAGCTGGATTTCGGGGTGATTCAGTGCAGACAGTCTAATCAGTGCTCTTTCTTCTCCCTTACCCCAGGATTCACTGCTCACCTCCAGTGAGCCCCCAGGCAGTGCGCTTTGTCCTTCTGCCTCCTACCAGCAGCAGTGTGATCCAAGCAACGTATCCCTGTTGCAACTGTTTTGTGAAAGATGTGGCTGTAATACCAGATCTCAAATTGCCTTCTGTCTCTGTGGCAAACAGTTCTGCTGGTGTATGAATTCTTAGTCTGTAGCAAATGTCCATCTATGTACCCTGTACATACGCTACTGACAACAACTAACATAGTCTAAAGATAATTAATTATTAAGTCTTGGATAGGCTCTAGTAGCCTATCAGTAATTGAACTACCATGTTATATTTGCCTGTGTTTATTGCTGTGTGCTAAGCCAGATGCATTTCATCATTTTGATTGTTTTCATGCAGTTTTTTCCATATAATGCAGCTTCATGCGTAAGCAGTTGTGTTGAATAACAGCCCTATGTTTTCCGTCTGTCTTTGCTGTGAGAACAAGCTACATGCAATAAATGCATCTTTATTCTTAAAACAAGTGAGAGCAATTTCAGAGACATTCTGCAGTCACCTATTGGAAAGAATTTGTCCAGAATATTCTTTATAAATCCTTAAAATGTTCTTGACTACTACTTACTGCTCCTCCCCCCTCTCCCCCTTCCCAAGTACCCAGGATATTTCCTGTTCCTGGCTCTTTTCCCGTGCACCCTATTATGTAGCTTTATTTATTGTTACAGGATCTTGCATGATTTCCTAAAACTATCCTACATAAAAACCTATGCCTTTGGTTTTGCCAGAACTATACAAACTTTGCAAAGGGGTCAATTTTAGGAGCCAATTTAAATCTCACTCCCAGGATTGCCTTGCTGGGGAAAAAGGACAAGGGAAACGCAACATTGCCTTTGAAATTCATAGCTCTCTGTCTTGGTCTGGTAAAGGATTTTCCTGGAGGGTAGTTAGCATGGAAGGGCAGGAAGAGCATCAGGAGCACCAGCAACCTCTGTTACTTGGCCACTGATGGGATGATGGACCCTATAAGTACCCCAGACCTCTCAAGGATCATCTCAGTATAGTGTCTAGCAGGAAAGCACAAGATGGGAATCCTGTGTTTAAGTTCTCACTGCACACGAATATCTAAGTGGGGAGTGGTTGCTGTAGCACCCTGGTCCTGCGTTCTGGCTGTGGTTGTCCTACACTAACTGCTTCTCAAGCACGAAGTGAGTCTTCTGCCTTTCTGTACCTAATAGTCTAGTCTCTTGATATGAGAGTGTATGCAACAAATTGGTGTTTCTGTGGAGGGAAAGAAATGGCAACTAGAAGCCTGAAAGCAGGCTCTGTGATGGAGAGCTCGATATGTAATATCAACTAAAGCCTGTTTGGTATTTTTTGTGTTTTTTTCTGTTTTGTTTTCTTTTTGCCTTAAGGGGCAGAACCCAGATTGGCTGGTTCTTTGCCCAGCCTACTAGGCAGCAGTGTAAAATAGTGTGTATTCATTATTCACTATAAATTGAAAAGTTATTCTAATTAGACAGCACAGTAATCCTCCTGCTGCTTTGGATCAGATGTCTTCTGGTGTAAACAAAACCCCATCGTACTTGAAGAAGTGGGTCAGGTCAAGAGACATTGCCTAGCATGACTGCGTAATCCAGTGGAATTGGTTCTAAAATGGTGTGTCTCGGTGGGGGAAGGGGACCCTGGACTGCAGCTTACTCTTTGAAAAGGTCACTGTATCGGAAGAGTATAAAAATTCAGTGTTTGTCGATGCCACATGTTATTTCAGGACATATTGTAGGTGCTGCATTTACACAAGGAGCCCCGTGTCTTTCGTGTGCTTTGCCTGTCAGTGCTATACAAAAATTTGAGTGAAATACACTTTCAAAAGTCCATTTGCAGAGCAATGAAATGAAACCATCTTAATCTAACAGTATATAAAAGTGTATAAATTTGGCAGTGACATATGGATGTATAATTGTACAGCTTATGTACTGCATTAATGAGGTATAAAACTTGTCTTGGGAATGCAGCTATGCAGTGACTTTCATTTCACAAATCCATCAGAACAGCATAGCAAGGAAAGTATATTCTTTCCACAGTGTTTGGAAGACATTTGTTAAGTGTTAGCACTAGTTGTCATATGGTTCAGAGAGTCCCTGCGAGGCCTGAAAGGGCTGAATTTGCCCCACTTGGACTTAGTCTCTTTGAACTGTTAACTGTTGTATTTAATATTTCAGTCAAATGTCAGAGTCCAGGCTGGAAAGCCCAGCTGAGCTGTGGGGCAGTTCAGTCTGGGCTTTGCAGTGTCCGCGCTCCTGGTCGGGAAGGGTTTTGCAGGGGGCGTTGGAACAGGACAAATGGTGCGTAGCTGCAGGGAAGCAGAGGCAGAAACAGAAGCCCAAAATACCAAAAGAGCAGATAAAAGTGTAGAGAGCTGCTAGAGCTGAGGATTCTGGGGAAAGACTGTGAGAGAGATCTTCAGCTCTATCTCCAGATTGTTTTCATAGCTCAGCTCTATATATGAGAGATCCCTTTCCACTGTCGGTGCTTTGTTGCTCACATTCCCATGTGTACGGGAGACAGCGAACAACCCAGGGCTGGAGGGAGAGCTACATTTGTCTGTAGATAACTGGAATTCAAAGCTGATGGAAACTGACCACATATACCTTGAAGACTTAAAACTACAGAGGTAAACTGGGGGCCTGCATGGCTCTCAAGATCAGCAGAGTGGCTAGATGAGCAGGCTAGTAAGAAAAACTCATTAGAGTTGTAAAGAGCTTGAAAATAAACTTTGCGTCTTCTGTGAGCTGTTCAGAGCCTGTAAAAAAAAAAATTTTTAAAAAAAATCACACCTATTCCTTGTTGCGTTTCTTAATAAGTAACTTCAACCAAAGTTTTATTGCCGTAATGTTAACATTTGAACCTCTTCAAAATCCATCACCTCTCTCTTCTGAAACATTATGTAAGTGAAACATTGAGGTATACAGATTTTAAAAGTAAAACTGCCACGCACACATACGCAGAAGAAAGCGTTTGAACTAAAATGAAATTGAAATAAATAGCAGCATAGTTGTTGACCACCCTTTTGTATAGTAATAAAACCATGGGTTGGGGCCTTCAGAAAGGAGTGTCTGAGACTGCTCAAGGGAGTAGAGCACCCAGGGGACTCTGCAAGACTGTGCCCTCATTTCAGGCAGTGTGGTGCAGCGAGAGCAGAGCTATAAAGGGGAGTGGTTAAGTGCTGAGGTCCCATTGCCCATGCTATATGCAGTTCAGAAAAGCACTCTCTGGTCCTATGGATCACATACCAATTAGTGGTTAAAGTACATGAGTGGCAGTCTTCCAGTTTTGATTTATCTCAATGGAATCTGTTTTGTGCTCTCTGAGGACGCACCTCATTGCAATAGACTGCAAGTAGAAGTGACTGGGATGTTTGCTTCAAAAGTACCCAAAACAGGGAAAGACCTAGAGGGAAACTGGTGAAGGAAGATGTGTAATGAAAAGTGAGGATAATCTAACTGGGATCAGATTTTCTTATCAAAATATGTTGATGTTGTAATAAGAAATTGAAAAAGCTACTACTGGTATACTGAACTTTCAGGGGGACCTGACTTGGAGGCACAAGGGCAGCCTGAGCATGCATCCCCAGGCTCTGGCGTTACATGGGTCCCTTTTCTCACCAGGTCTGCAAGTGTCTCCACAACTGGACATTGGAAGCAGGGAAAAGGCTTGTCCCAGGTTCTGTGTACACACCCAGAATTTCACTGTAGCCAAGCCTCCCCATCCTTGGGACAACTGCTTCACCTTCACAAAAGCTTTTGTCAACATTACAGGTGTGTTTTCCTGTAGCAGATTTAAGTAAGGTATAAAGGAAACAGATCTTTTTGTAGGAACCATTTAGGGTTTTCAAAGTGTATTTGCTACATATGCTTGAAAAAATCTAGAAAAAAATTCAAGTGCCTTCACAAGACAAGCTAGTTTACACTGACAATGCAAAGTTTGGAAAGGAGGTTATTCTCAATATTGATTATAATGAGAACTCTTTAGCTTAATTCTAAGCAAACAGATGAAAACAATAATTAAATTTCTTACAGCTCTAATGAAGTACAAGTGTGAAACATGATGAGCCGATATTTAAGAATCAAGTTTATAATTGAACAAATGTCTAAAATCCTCTATCGTTCCCAAAGCCTGAATGAGAAAGCCGTAAGTCCATGATGGCCATAGAATTCAGATACTTCAGACTGAGACCAGCCAAAGTAGTTTTCAATCCCTCCTCACCTAATAAAAAGAAAAGCTGATACATATTATTTTAAAACAGAGTGTGTGACAAGGTGAAATGCTCTAGTAGTTGAATTTTCTGACATGCATACCTTAGCAGCATGCTGTACTCCACCAGACTGGGGACACCAAAGACAAGAGAGACATTTACAGTCCAGACTCCTTAAATTAAAATGTTCTCTGTTGTTTCCTTGCTGAGTTTTTGTGTATGTGTCTGCAAGTGCTGGGCTGAGGTGCTGATGAGACAGAAATTTGGGAAAGGAGGTAAAGAGGTCAAGTTGAGTTCAGCATGTGAATTGGTAAGAAAAACCTGTATCCAATTCTAAAATGAAAAATGTTACCTCTTTTTGGAGTCTGATGATTGGTTTTGGGGAAGTGGGAAGCAGAGTGGCAAATATCCCGATGCTTTCCACACTGCCTTTGTGACAGAAGGATGCGAAAGATTTTGATTTTGATCCAATCCTAAGGATGCTAAAAAGCACATATTGTCCATATTGATCCTGTGAAGTACCATAGGATGTCTGATCGAAGTACCAAAACTTAAGTCATAACTCTTCTTTTGATATTGGTTATGAACTGTACATTTGTTAATGGTTTACCTAAATACAATGGAATGCCTTTCCAAAGCTGGTCAGGGTTTCATTTCTGCGCTTTATCAGCATGAAGTAGGTAATCTGAGCCTTTTTATCTCTCAGTACTCATCTGTGCTGAAGAGAGATCTGTTAATTAGAGCCTTCTCTCAATATGGATTTTCTTTCTTTCTGTGTGTATGCGAGTGGAATCAGTCTTTTAACAAAACAACCAAGTCTGTATTAAGTGTTTTGTGGCAGCACTGGCTTTGCAGACAGAGAATGCAGACCTGTCACCTTTTGTGTTTAGGAGGAAGGCTCTGTCCCTTCTGTCAATGACAGAATTGACTAGAACAATAAAGAGGAGTTTCATACCTGATTCTTTGCCAGTGTCTTAAGTCCTGTATGAAGTCAATAAAACTGGTATCTGTTTTTTTGCACAAGGCTTGTTGAGAGTATGAATTGCAGAGGTTGTATCAGCCCAGGATACCAGTGTGATTAATCAGGTCATATATAAGTTTTTGTATTGGTTTTGTGGCCTCTAAGAAATATATAAGTAATAAGAGAATTAAGGAATGCCATAAATAACCCCATTATCAAATAAGTCCTGAGTAGAACTTTAGTTCAAACACACAATTAAAATATGTTACTGTAAAATATATTTTCTTTGCAAAAAGAAATTTATTTCTCAGTGGGGCAGTGGGAGTTTATATCTGATGCCTTCAAATGACCTTCGTCCTTAAAAGTCCAGCAAAACTACATTCATTGGACTTTTGGGGCTGTGTAAGCCTGGAGGAGAAACATTGTCATTCAGAAGTCAATTCTGCTAACCCATTAGGAAAGCACATTCACACTAATGGTTCTACAGTCAATCAGTGACAAAGACCTACAGGAAGACATACCTGTTTCACTGTTCACTGATCTTGCAATTTGATCAATATTATTTTGAATTAGTCTCTTTGGCTTAATCTGTAACATCTCTTTTTACAGCCAGACTGAATGTACACCATAAAAGTGTACTGCAGTTATTGCTAAAAGGACTAGCCATGTCTTTTACAGGTCTGAGTCCTTAGTAGAAGCTCAACTTCATTCACCCACACGGTTTTATCTGTTTTCAAATGAGCTCCTATTATTCTGTGATACCCTGAGGGAGTAATAATTGTGATCTCTCTGCTGACTCTCTGAGCTGTTACTGTTCTCTCCACCAGAATTTCTCAGCATGTACCACGGGCTTTCTGTACACTTCCAAAGCATTAGGGAAGTTTTCAGTCATTTACATTTTGTGGTTGTGTTCACAGAGTTGTGAAAATATGAGAATGACTCTGGGTTTAACTTTTCTTTCCTACAGGCATTTTGTGCCTGTGGTCTTGAGGTCCACATCTCATAGTCCCAGTGTAGGATCATAGGCAGAGAGCTTCCTGCAGAGCCTATGCCATCTGCACAGGGGATGGGATGGATTGGTTCTCTGTGCTCACCTGTCTCTGGCTGGCTGAAGAGGTCCTTCAGTTGGTAAGAGTCCATGGGGTCTGCATGGATGTAAGTTGTTTGCTCCTGTAAAGAAGCACCTCTGCCAGTGTTTCATTTCCTCTCTGCTTTTCATCACTGCGGCTAAATACAAGCCAGATTTCCAAGGAGAAGGTAAGAATCTTGAAGGTGATAATACCTGTACTTGTATGAGTCAGTTGCAGTTCCATCCAAAGAGTAAATATCATGTAATATAGAGAGTACGATGGAAATCAGAAGCTTGTAGCAGAGCATTTTATTTTCAGTCAGTTAGCATTTCATTAAATATGTGACGTCATGTAGGGTGTGTATTACCCAGCACCAAAAATACCTCTGCACAGGGATAAGGGAAGAGCAACTGATGTCATCTTCTTGGACCTGCACAAAGTGCTCAATACTGTCCCCCATGACATCCTGGTCTCTAAACTGGAAGGACATGGATTTGATGGATGCACCACTTGGTGGATAAGGAATTGGCTAGATGGCCGCTCTCAAAGAGTTGCGATCGATGGCTCAATGTCCAAATGAAGACCTGTGACAAGTGGAGACCCTCAGGGATCGGTGCTGGGACTGGGGCTGTTTAACATCTTTGACAGAGACATAGACAGTGGGATTGAGTGCACTCTTGGCAAGTTTGCTGATGGCACCGAGCTGTGTGGTGCAGTTGACACTCTGGAGGGAAGGGATGCCATCCAGAGGGACCTGCACAAGCTGGAGAGGTGGTCCCATGCCAACCTCATGGAGTTTAACAAGGCCAAGNCCCATGCCAACCTCATGAAGTTTAACAAGGCCAAGTGCAAGGTCCTGCTCCTGGGACGGAGCAATCCCAAGCACAAGTACAGGCCGGGTGAGGAATGGATTGAGAGCAGCCCTGAAGAGAAGGACTTGGGGGTGCTGGTTGATGAAGCATTTAACATGAGCCAGCAATGTGAGCTGGCAGCCCAAAACCCCAACCATATCCTGAGCTGCATCAAACGATGCCTGGCCAGCAGGTCAAGGGAAGTGATTCTGCCCCTCTGCTCTGCTCTTGTGAGACCCTACCTGCAGTACTGCGTCCAGCTCTGGAGCCTCCAGCACAAGAAGGACATGGATCTGTTGGAGAGAGTCCAGAGGAGGGCCACAAAGACAATCAGAGGGCTGGAGCACCTCTGCTATGAGGACAGGCTGGGGGAGTTAAGTCTGTTCAGCCTGGAGAAGAGAAGGCTCTGGGGAGACCTTATAGCAGCCTCCAGTACCTGAAGGGGCCTACAGGAAAGCTGGGGAGGGACTTTTTATGAGGACATGTGATGATTGGACATGGGGCAATGGTTTTAAACTGGAGCAGAGTAGATTCAGATTAGACATTTGGAAGAAGTTATTTATTCTGAAGGTGGTGAGATACTCGAATGGGTTGCCCAGAGAAGTTGTAGAAGCCTCATCCCTGGGGGTGTTTAAGACCAACTGGATGAGGCTCTGAGCAACCTGGTCTAGTAGGAGGTGTCCCTGCCCATGGCAGGGATGTCAGAACTAAATGATCTTTAAGGTCCCTTCCAACTCAAGCCATTGGTTCTGTGATTGATTTTTCTTATATTGAGAAAGTTTCAATTGAGAAGAAGCTCTGCAGATGACCAGGTAATCTAGTTCGTCAGGTCTTATTCTTGTGCTATAACGAAATAGTTTGTAAGCTGTTTAAAGTTAGAATGCATCAAATTAAGTACATTGTAGAGGAATCTGTGTCCATATAGTGACATGGAAAGTGGCTGTCTATTTGGTGCCTTAACTAAGAAAGCAGCACAGGAAGAAGAGAGCTGGTACAGCACAAATGTTAGTAGAGGTAGCAGAAAACATGTCTGGATGTGGGTAAGGACAGTTTTGTAAGGCTTTTACAACAAAGAGGAATTATGTGATTGGGTTACTAAGGTCCAGAATAAATCCACAAGTTACGTGGCCTGAAAGTAGAAAGGAGAATTACTGTTAGTTGCAAGCAGAAGATGACAAGGAAGCAATCGCTGTAAAAAGCAGTTAATGCAGTTCTAATGTTTAAAAAAAAGCTTGTGAGATTTCTGCTGCATACTGACTGAGTAAGAGAAAGATACAGTCTGGGTTAAGTAGGATGGAAACTTGGCTGGAATATGAGACTCCACTTTCCCGGTCCAGAATTTTTCATTGACCTGCTGTATGGTTTTCCCATCTGTAAAACGGTGTACAATGAATATCTATCATCGGAAGTGCTATAGTATCTTAACCTAGTAAATCAATTCATTCCATAAGCTTATAGTAAGCATATGAAAGTAAATTCTTACTGTTGCTTGTAGGTAACTTCTCAGAAATGCCTGTGGGTCTTTGCTGGGGTCAAGGCCAAAATGTTCAGCATCTTGCTAATTAGTTCAGCCATAGCAGAACTAACTTCTAAATTCCGATACTATAAATAGCAGAATTATGGAAAAGTAAGAGTGTAACTCTGGGAGAATTAAAAACCATCATTAGAATCATTCTTGTGCGCTACCCTTCATTAACTACAGAGTGTATTCAGAAGGGCCATTTTTTATCCAACGCAGGTTGTGACGTATCTGCATTTGCAAAAGTTCTTGGTAGGTTTTCAACAGGGGTGTCCTGAAACTTTCTATTTTCTCAATCTCCCAGCAATAAAATTCCTTTATGAACTGCAGGTATTCTGAATAGAAAGTCACTTGTTTGAAGACTATTTAACAGAATAAATGGTAGAAGTGCATTTGTAGTTTATGTAACTGCTACTACGTAAGTACAGTTAGAGTCAAAAGTGCCATTTTTTATGTTTAAAATGTGTTTTACTTTGTAATCTATTTGCAAGATTTTTTTGGGGATTTAAAATAGACACTATGTTGGACATCAGTTAGTATCATGGTTCAGGTGTAGATCTTTGTGGGGTTTTTGTGGTGTTTTTTTTTTTAAATCAGTTAGGAAGGGAAATGGAAGCAAACTATGCAAAACCACAGACTAGGTGATCAACCATTTGTGGACTTGCAGAGCTTGCAAAAAATCTAATTTGAATCAGCGGGTTTTCTTAGTCTGTTGTTTGAAGAGAGAAGGGAGAGTGTTTTTCTGACCAGCTGATGTTATCCATCCTGCGATCAGCAGTGGAGAGAGGCTTGATTTACGCTGGTTAGTCTTCTGCAGGAGTTCCTCTGTGTTGGCTTTACAGGATCCTAATTTAGATGCTGCAATTCATAATCTCAAATAAGATGGAATGAATAAGTCTCTAATTAGTCAATTTGCTCAGGTTTTCTGCATAAAAAATGTGGGTTTTTCCAAGGACCAATCTCATTATTGTCTTAGAAGGCCTAATGACTGCCCCCTTAGATATGGAGAGGAGGTGATGATTCACTGTCAAAGCGTTCAGGCACAGACACCTCTACCTGTTACGTTTGTATCTATGTTTGCTCAGGAAAGTTTTTTCTATTGTTATAAACTGCTATTTCCTCATGAGTAAACTTTTTGGTCACAAGTGTTACAACATTCAGGACATATGTTATCTACCTGATCGTGGTGGCAAATCTTAGGAACTCATAAACATTTACAGAAAATGGAGAACATAATGTAATTACATAAATCCTTTGAACTGCCTAAATAATGTAGTATTTTGTCTATAAGATTTCATCCTTTTTTTTTTTTCTTGAATCCAAAAGCTGGTGATTATATAGCAGTTCTGTCTGTCTTTGAACGGTTACCTTTTGAACTCAGAAATGCTAAAGAACTTGAACCTTAAAGGTTCAAAATGTATAAACATATTCTTAAGGAGAAAAGAAAAACCTAATAACTGATTGCTTAAAGCCCCCCAAAAACTGGAGGTTCTTTTAATAAATTTTGGATACTAGTACCAGCAAAGCAAAATTGAAACCATGGTAGTAATGCTAGATGTGTCCATATGCCATGTTGAGACCTAAGAAATGTCTTAAGTTTTAGGGGGGATTTTCAGTCTCCTCTTTTTCGTGCTATTACAACCTAAGATTGGAAGAAACTCCCCCAAAACCAGCAAGTTTTTTAAAGTGCATTTTTATTAAGCAACTTTTCTCTGCTTGTGTAATGTAGTGTTCCTTTATCGCTCTCTAACTTCAGTGATCTTTTTCTTTAATATTTCTTTCACAGCCTTAGATTTATCAAAAGGAGCCCCAGTGTTGCCTTGGTCAACCTTCAAAGCCACTTATAAATTGTAGGCATGACATTAAGCTAGTAATATATACATATTTGTCTTTGTCTGTTTAAAATAAAACTCTCAAAAAAGGTGTTTTCTTCTAACAACATATTCCTGTTCTTATTCTTTTTTTTTTGCTGCCACCATTCTTCTTAATATCAGGACAGGCACATTCTTTGAGTTAAATGGTTGCTTTATATTGGTATCTTCTTTCCTGGTGAGAAATCACTTGACTTATCCATCAAGTTTCTCTGTCAGTCAATGAGCATGTTACTGCTAATGATCTGTGTCTTGCAAATTAAAAACATACTGAGATCATAAACTTCCTTTTTACTCTGATAATTCTCAGATTATTGGTTGTTCGCAGATGATATTAAAATAATTTAATGGGAACTTCTACCAAGTGAAAGGATGCGATCCTTTCATGTAGAGCAATTCTGTGTAAAAGGTTAGGAAAGGTTATGAGTGGATGATCAACTCTTACTAATGTTTCTCTAAGTCTCTCAAGCCTGACTTCAGTTAGTGAGATTTCCTGATTATTTCCACAGAGGAGCTTGGCCATGCTTCTTGGTTAGTCTAGGAAGGCAGCTTCAAAACCAGCGCAGTGAAATTCAGTTGTGTGCACACACTCATGGAGTCAGTACCTGGTACAGTGCAGGTGCCATAGCTGTGCAAAGTTACTGTCAGCACATGCTGGTTTGCAGTCAATTGATCTTTGTCTTCTACACTCAAAAACAGAGGCTTTGTGTTCCTCCTTCATCTATTTTTCCTCTTCTGCAAAGCTAAATGCTTATATTAATACAGTGGTATCTGATTAAAATAAATGATAGCATGATATTTAAGAGAAAAGGAAGTGCCTGTAAGATGTCAAGAAAATTAAATTACATCCTTCCCATTTGGGCTTTTCTTAAGTTCAGGATTTCTTGTGTTCTTTCAGCGGTGCTTTTAATGGCCCTCGAGTTCGTGATGTTATTGCACTGAAGATAATCTCCATATTGTGAGGGTACTGCCAGCCCTACCAGAAGGGCATTGCTGTTCTTTGGTAGCTTAGGGATTTTTAACAGAGTAGTAGCCAATGAATTTTAGGAATTACGAACATAGTTAAGTCACTGTTTTCAAAATTATGAATTTTTTCACAATTAAAAATCTTGCCTGCAATTTATTATAATTTTTGAAGCTATTATCAGAGCATGTACTTCCTCTGTGAAAATGAGTCCTCCTGGGGATAGTGTATTAAACAGGGGTGAAAATGGATATCTTCAGTGTGAATGTACTGGAATTAAATTCATAACACATTACCACAGTTGTAAAGATATTGCTAAAGAAGTTTTTATCATTTTATATTTGAGGAGTATTTTTGAAAGTATAATTGAACCAACAACCGTGGCATGATTTTAGGAATGTATGATAACCAAAGGTCTGATTGCATTCATCCGAAAGGATTCTACCCAAATCCCTGAAGGCCTAATGAATTAATGTCCACCCAAATCATGTTATAATGAGCCATAATTTATTTATAATGTGGTTTGGGTTTTTTTTGTGAAAAGGGAAACCTCTTTAAACTTCAGCTTTTTTATACCAGTGTTTAGAGAAGTGCTCTCTTTTTATTTGCTACATCTAATAGTTACTGTGCTTCCCATAAGTTATCTTCTGTTTCAGTTACTTTTTCTGTAGTGTCAACCTGTTGATATTAGTGAGCTATTACTATTCTGGATATAAAATATCTGTGGGTTGATCCTAAATCTTTACTCTCCTGTTAAGATAAAGGCACTCTTGGCATGAGCCAAAGCTCTTTTGAATCACCAAGGAAGTTCCCACAGCTGTTAGTGGGCACTGGCTCCTCTACGTGGTATTTAGCTGAAGCCATCCCTCTGTCAGAATGGTGGAAGGAGAAGCGTAGAAGCCAGGCTGGCATTGCACACCAAGTGTAGCTGAAAGATGCCTCAGACTAAGATCCCATCAAGGTGAGAGTGGCCGCAGAGCTCTCTACATTATGGTCTGAGTATCAGCAGCCTTGCGGGAAGGGAGTGAGGTGGCACATGGAGTCCAAAACCACCTGCATTACAAAGGCTTCAACAAGGCAAGGAAGAAAGAACACTCCAAAAAAAAAGGGTCTTAAAGTGCTGCTTTATATGCACACATTCATGTGCTTGATTTTGCACTAGCAGGTAGCTTCATGCAGGCTTGAGGGCTGGAAGGAGTGAAGGGTTTGCCTTGGCCTCACTGTGCAGTGGGTCCAGGCTGACCACCCTAAGCTCTGCCTTGAAAATACTGTCTATTTCTCAGGATAAACCCCAAACATTAAACTTTTACGCTATGTATTTTAATTAATAACAGTGAGTAATATTATGACACTCCATACACATATTTTTTCAGCATGTAGAATCTACCCCTATAACGGTGGTATCTGAAAACACATTTCTTTGGCAGGCAGTGAAAATCATGGCTAAAAAGAGTACTTCAAAACACCTATTGAGCAGTCCTGAATCTCCCTTAGACCACTCGTTTTAACAGAGCTGGAATTTCACAGTCTATGATATTAAAATGAAATTTGGAAACCATAGTATTGCTATGTGGGACATGAGAATGGTAAAATAAAGAATGCTATGGTGAGAGATGAGGATTGTCTCGGCTTTCTCAGTTTGGATCCAGCTAAATCTATCAAGGTAACTGACATGTGATTTATACTAACAAGGAGTTGTACGAGAGGAAAGGAGAACTGAAAGAGAATTGAATTGAGATAGACACGAGTGAGGAGAACGAGACACTTGAATTTCTCAGATGTGTCTAAGCATGTCATTTAATAGACAACAGCTGAGGGAGCAAAAAGAAATCACTGATCAAGCACAGAAGCAACTACCAAACAGTAATCGGGAAAAACTGTGGAGTAACTAGTTTAAGTACTTCGGGCAAAACTAGATAATGAGAAATTTGCCGATTTATTTCACTGACTGCCTTAAAATGTCACATATGTGTTTACTAAAAGCATTTATTGTCATACTTTTAAATCATAGCTACTAAAAATACAGCTGAGGCTTGTTGGCCGCTGGCGTAAGAGGAGCATGTCTAGCAGAGGAGGGTGGAAGCCTGCCAGTACCTCCAAGGCAGCACGCTCAGCAGGGTAGGCGGCACATAAGGTCCTCTGCAGCACATTGCTCACGCTTAGGTGCTGCTGCTGTAGGGTCTCACTGGAGCCATGCAGCTCAGCAGGTCTCTGTGGCCGTACAAGTGATTTGGCCCTTTTGTCCATTGTGATCTCAGTCAAATTGCCATTTCCGTCTCAGTATTTCTTTCCCTGTGGGGTTGGTTTGTTGGGGGGTTTTTGAGTGCCGACGCTTACAGTGGACTCAAGTTTGGAGCACGGTGAACCTTTCTCAGGGGAAAGACCACTGTTGTAATATATCTTGATTGTGAACTTCTGCTGTTGGAAAAGGAGGTTTTGTTGCAAGAAACAGCCTGCTGAGCTAACAGTTCAAGTCCAAATAAAGCACATGCGGCTTTTCAGGACTGGCCTATTGCAAAGCTCAAGGGAGTCCTGCAAGGGGGTGAGAAGCAGAGCAAAGAAGAGAACTCATCTAGGCAAACCACCTACGAGCTGCTTCTGCTTCCTAGCTGCTTGGGTAGCTGGAGTCAAGGGGCTGTGTTGCTGGGAGGCAACATGTCATGGGGTGAAAGGAGAGGTATGTAGGGAGAAGACCACTGGGCCACCAGCCCATTGGTAGTGGGGAGATGACAGAGTCCCCTACATAGTAGAGCAGGGAAAAGGGACAACGGAACTGGCTAATTCTGGGCGAGCTGCAGGAGGGCTGCAGGGAGCTGTCAGCTGAACTACACTGTCAGTGACTTTAGGGATGTGTTTGTCAACCTGAAATGCATTAGGAAGAGGGGTTTAACTACAAGATTTGCTTAGATTTTCACACTTTCTTTTTGTGCAAGGCAATGAATATTCTGCTTGTTGAGAGGTTAAATATAAAAACTTGTCTCTGCTGCAGCTGCCATTTATTCTGTTGCAGAGTACCTTTTGTGCTGATTTTTGATATGAAAAATTCATTATTCCAGGCCAACTGCTCCTTTTTTCCTTGTTTATATTTTTTTAAATAATCTTTGAAATTCTAGAATAAAAAGCTGGAAAGAAGTGTCAGAGCAGAACAGATCCAGTTCATACACTTTGATTCCAGCATTGCATAATTAGATCTTCTGCAGACTTAATTAAATCTTCTTTTAGTGCTGTTCAGACCTGTCTACAGATTTCCGTTTGGTTATATAACAAACCTGTATCATTGTTTAATTACATCAGTTATGTTGGTTGGCTGAGCTGACATCAGGTTGCTTACTAGAAGAGGCAGCATTTAAAAGAAAGAGGAAGCATTTATTCTCATTTTCTTTGTTGTGTGCTTTGATGTGTGTACTGTTCACCTGTGCTCATCTGTTTGGTGTTTCTAGGTAATTATTGCAATTTAAGACTCATTTAATTATAACTTGTTACATTAATTTTGATAAGTCCAAAGAGTATATATTTCTCTGGTCTGTACAATGAGTTCTTTTTATGGTAACAAGAGAAATTCTGTTTTCAGTAATGATGCTTACATTCTGGTAATTTACATAGCATAATTGGAATATTTCGTGTCACAGTCCTCAAAAATAACTTTTTGGGTGCATTGTCAATGCATTCTAATGCCACTTACTCGTACAGTTTGTCTTATCGATGCCACTTTTCTGTGACTCCATGAGTATGAAAAAAATCTGACTGTCAATCTATAGATCCTGTTCAATGTTAAAACCATCTAGGAGTGTCTTAATCGATTAGTCTTGTGCAAACATTAGATGCAAAATGATAGCAGTAAATTTCATCTTCAGCTTGCGATGTAACTACTAATTCTTTAGTCCTTATGAAAACCTTCTGAATTTTTTAAAACGTTTATGATGATTATAAGAAAAGCTGACAGGTTTAGGGCCTAAAAGTTGATGCAAGTATCTATTAAACATTCATACTTGGGAAGTTTATGTAGAAACGGCAGTATCAGATGTGCAATTTATACCCTTTTGCACTGGTTAATATATCAGCGTGTTTTGCATGTTTGAGAGGAAAAAGAATTCCAGTTGCTGTCTGGGTAGTTCCATATTTTATATGTTTACATGTAGTTTACAGCAAAGAAAATGCATTTTTCTGCCCTCTGGAAGAGCCGACTACTTTATACCCATTTGTAGTTTGTATGCTATCTGCTGAAGGTGGGAGACACTAAACGCTGCATATGAAGCGTAGTGTCTGCACTGAACTGTAGCAACTACTCAGGTTCTGACATTTTCCAAAGATTTTGGTGCTGAGTAGCTTAACTGAAGAAGAGCAAGAAGCAGATTATTTCACACTCAGAATGTCCCCAAAAGGTTGTTGTCTTTTGAGGCAAATAATTAAGCAGGGTGAGGATCTTCCTAATTCTCATCCAGAGAGGTTGGAGGTGGCATCTGGGCACTGAGACACCAGCCAGTGTGGAAAGCAGCAGCACATGGGCTGCAAGGATGAAAAGCTGAGATAAGGCCGAGCACCATGGGCATGGGCAGAGAGGCTGGGGGTAGGAAATCAGGGGAGGTGTACGCTTTCCTTACATTGTTTATCCCACCTGAACAAAGGGGTACTGTATGTTCACAGCTGGTCTATGTTTGGGTTCATGAAATCATTCCTACAGAAGATTTTTTGGGATTAGTTTGTTTATTTTTAAGGGATCTCACTGAAAGCATTTCATTGCTCCAGGTATCCTGTAATCACTGATGACCCCTATCCACCTTTCTTTCAGAAGTGTCCTTCACAGGACACTGATTGTAAGACGTATAGTTTTCCCTTTATAAAATACAGGCTGTTTTTTCCCCAATAGGTCATGTTTCTCAGTGTGTTGACCAGCTCTGGGCTAGCAGTGGAAGTGAGAGCCTGCATGCTGGCTCTGCCTTAGTGCACTCCTTCAGACCCACCATGGATCTGGCCACTGGCAGATCCCTGGGGACAGAAGTGATCCAGTGGGAGTCCAGACCATCCCCACTTACTGCCTGTGCCATTGCGTTCCCTCAGCTGTGCTGAGCCTGGCTTTGTTCCCGTCAAGACCCAAGTGACAAGGGCAAGCTGAAGAATGTTTTCGAATTTTATAGCAGTTTTCACAGATTTTGCTCAGAACCAAGCAGTTTTACAAGTGAAATATAAAATACCAAGATCAGATAGTTTCAGTGCCCATGACCATCATGCTGCTCACTAGAAGACCAGATATTGTATTAGCCTTTACGTTTTTTTCTCTCCCCTCCCTTTTCTCCCTATTTTCAACCAAAACTATAATCCACTTCAACTCAAGAAAAGTGTGATGGATCCTGCAGAGTACTACGAAGTCTGTAGGTGCTCATGCTGATCTCTGAACCCGAGAAGCCGTGTAGGATGAGAGGCTGTGGGCTCCCCTGCGTGGAGGTGGTCATAGGAGAGGTGTGCTGCCAGGACAGGTGGGATGTGCTAGTGCCAAACCTGAAATTCCCTCAAATAGAGCAGCATCTGCTAGAGTAGTCATCATTTTGGTGTTGGGTTGTTTTTTTTAAAATAACTTTAAAGTTGCCTCCCATGACTGCAGTCTTACCTGTGTTTCACCTGGCTCTACGTATGTCTGTGACAGAATTTGAGAATGTAGGTTGAAATTATAGCACCAAATGATCTGTAGAGGCCAAAATGGATGTCCCTCTATAACTGCATACTGTTGGTATTGAAACTTTGAATCATCTTGATTCAAAAAGAATTTGGATCACTTTGTAGCTCTATTTTCTAGTCTTACCTAATATTGTCTGCTGGAGAAAAGACAAAGAAGCCCCGATAACACACGCGCACACATGTAGCTTGAGCAAAGATCAAGGTAACTGTCTGGTATTTGGCTGGTAATTATTCAAGCCTTAGGACACCATTTTCTTGAAAATACACACAAGGGAGAAATAAAAAATAACCATAATAAATAATTCATTTCAAGGAAATTAATATGCTAGCTACAAAAATAATCACTCTGAAATGCAAATATGACTAGTATGGTTTAGCTGGTTAGATATGCTGTAGTGATAATAAATATTTATGGATGTATAGGTTGTCATAAAAGTTAGCGTTGGATATGCAGCTGCTTCTACTTTAATTCTGCATGAATTTGGTTAATATAAATTGTTCTATTATCTACAACATTTATAGACTCTAATTTTACTTTTATTTTGACCTGGATCCTTATTTTGCTTATATCTGTAATTCTCTAAAGTATAACTAGTGTTTCATCTGCAATACAAATGGAAAATTTGATTATTCTTGAGAAGAAAGCCTTTAAATATTTAACAAAATCATGTTATGATTGCAGAAATAGAACAGGAAAAAATTTGGGAATCAAAATGCTGACTAAATAAAGTTAGTGATTTTAGGGAATGCGTAATAAACTTTGTCTTACTTGCATTTGTTCTGACTGTAAGGTCCCTTTGTACTTTGTTTATGCTGCAGACTATAGGTACAGCAAGTCATTCGATTATTTTCATTTTTCCCTTTCTCAGCAACTCTTCCATGGTTTGTCTTTTTGGTTTTTTGAAACAAAAAAAGCCAACAACTTGCTTAGGAAAAATTACCAACATTTCTAATTATTATAATCAATTATAATATTGGAAATCTAATGTGAAATGATTTGAACTGGATCGACATCAGACGAAAGAAAAGTTTGGTTCGTCAAACAGATAAAAACTGTACTGTATACAGACATGTCCAGTTTGACTTCAGTCAAGAAAAGTTAAGTAGATGTATTTGTGCAAACCTATTCCTCACTTGCTGTATTACATAGCACTAGTAATCTTATTCTGGTGGAAGGTGCCGGTGGGTATCACAGTGTGGCTCCCGTCAGCTTCTGGAGGACCTCTGTGCCGCTGGGCATAGAGCAGTTAGTTCTGCAGTGGAGCCCTTCAAATGTACAACATTGTGGTCCTTACACTGAGAGAGACAGCAGAGAGATCTCTTTAAGTAAAACCAGAAACTTTAAAATCTAAGGGTAACCTTATTTGCTTCATTGGTAATTGAAGAACCTACTATTGGACAGTAGTTTTATAGGTAGCTATCATCTATTGCAACTAATTTGGTCTGTATTCTTTGGGAAAAGAGTGTTCACTGATCTTCAGTTGTTTGAATTCTGTCTATTAGGAACAATAGGAAAATGGTTAAAATGTCCTTTAAGTTCTGAGCTCTTCGGTTTCAGCAATATCAAGAGAAAATGCAAATGTGTAGGTTGGGTATTTAAGGTGAAGATGAATTAAATTAGAAATTGCTATATAATGTTACTCTGTTGAAAGCTTATTTTCCTAGTACCAAATATTTAGTGACACAATAAGGATATATGGGAAATATTTTGGTCTATTAGGTACTTTGGTTTTAATGTCCTAAATCCTTGCATTCAGAACCTTATGTTTTAAATTCACAAATGGTTCTCAACAGTGGAAGAAGATTCCTGCTTCAGACTGTAAAAACTAAAGCCAGAAAAGGCAAATTTTCCACAGCAGTGCTCTCAGAATGTGATCTTTTAGCAGTGTTCACCTGTGGATCCATTTAATTTCTTGGCATGGGACTTGTTAGGCTACTGTGGGTGATAGATCACTCATTGCCATAGGAATCACAGTTACCTGAAGAACACCTGAAGTGCTTATGGACTTGAGTGCATTAACAATTAATCTGACTGAAAGCAGAAAAAATGTTTCTTTTATTGCATAAGAAAGAGTCCTATACATTTATAAATCTTCAGCTTAGTACAATGAATCTTTTTCATTAATTCCGATGTTAAACTCCTGTGTCTTTTGATGATGATGGTCATCCAAGTCACTGTTTCCCCTGCTGTGGGGCACTATACTACTACTTGAAGACTTACAGAAACGCACCAAAAGAACTGATAAGTAGTAGAAAATGCTTTAAAGTGTTCAAAAGATTCTACAAACTATCTTAGACTTTGCAAGCAGATAGAAACAGAGAGCCAAAAAGGCGGTTGTATTTTCAGTAAGTCTGAGAAATACTGATGGAAGGAATTCTTAGGCAGTTCCACTCCTCTTTATATTCAGATTGTTAAACAAGGGTATTTGAACTTCTTTCTGTGCATGGCAGAACACAGGGGGAGTCTGCAGGATATTTCTATTCTAATTTGAAAGCATATAGTATATCAGGGGAATATGTGGGAAAGCAATATTATGAAAGTGTGTAATCTAATTTTAGCTAACCTTTAATGTACGTGAAAATGAGTTAAAAAGTAAAGCAGCAGTCTCTGAACCACTTTAACATCAACACCGACTTGCAAGCTTTGAAATTGCACATTCTGCCTCATCTACATTCTGCCTCTTTCCTTGTCTGTAGCTGTGATAAATGTCTGGATCATACTTATCGATGCAGATGACGGTACTGCCACTTTTAGCATTCAGCAATGGTGCCTTTCAAGATGTGTTTTTATGCTGATCTTATGCTTTGCCCAAATTCCTTCCTTTGGTATATTCTAAATGGAGGAGGCCATGTACTTGCCATTTTCCCTGTGTTTCATCTACCTGACCTTATTCTAGTTTGTTCTTGCAGCTAAATGATACTGTGAATTAGCAGGGGTACAGGGGGATATCCGAGGTTTGTGAAATGCAAAATCTAGCCTTCCTTGGCTTTGTTTTGAGTTACTGGGTTTCATTTTAATTATATTTGTGACAGACATCTAGTTAAAGTGAGCACTTTTTTTATCTTATTTTGTGACAATCTCAGTAATTACTTTTCTGGATTTGCACTTTGTCTGGAAAGTCTTGCATTTGGATTTCTTTCTTTCTGTTCATGCAACCGCTCTCACTGCCACCTTCACATGTTTCTGGAGCTCCTGGCTCTGTTGGTGACAAATTTCTACCTGGGATGGGTTGGTTTGTCTCCTCTGCTGTCATTCAGTGTCTTTTATGTTGGTCATAGGAGACAAAGAATAAGAACTGCTTCTGGTGTGTGAGAAGACAAAGCTGCAGTTCATTACCGTTAGTCTTTAGCAAAAAATTAAGAAGGGGAGGGGAGCAAGAGAGAGGGATTACTCTGGAAAGCCTTACAGATTATACATCTGCTCCTGTAATTCAAACTGGGATTTAACACAGAAGTAGTGAAGTTGATTGAGTAACTTAACAGTGGCAGAATAATCCCCCTCTTTCAGTGGCATGTGTTTTGAAACCCGCCCTCACTAACCACCCCCTCACCCTCAAATATTTGAGTGATGCTTACTGTACTTACCGAGTATAATATTAAACACCTGCATGCTTGTTATGCACAGCTGTAGCCATCTGCTGAGCATGCCACTTGCCATTTGCTTTGACTAAGAGCAGGTTAAGAGAGGCTTTAATTAAAGAAAGTCTGTAACACAGTTAAGCATCCACCTCTTCAGCCTCATTCCTTGATTATACATTTTTCTGCTTTTCTCCTTGCAAAAGACAAGGCGTTGGCTCTAGAAGGGGCACAATTTAATAATTATAATAGATAATGATTTTCCAGCTTTAATGTAGAGCATCTAGACAGCATGCTTAGACTGACACATCATCTGTGGTTTCATGAACCATCAGTTCTTCCTCAAACAGTGGTATGGGGCTAACAAACTGCCCTTGACAGGCGGACACCGCCAGTTGTACTGCCAGAATGTAGCATAGCCAGATTGTGCTGTCCCTGTGTACAAAGATAAGAGTTTCCTTGAAAATGTGATTATCTGTTATTAGGGTAGGAAATACATTAAGAAATTTTCCATGGAAAGGCACATAAGCCAAGAAAATATTTCATAACATGTGCCTGTGTCATAACAGGGACATTTCCCATTGGATGCAAGACAGCCCAACAGTGTTGCAGTTTTACCTCTTAATAGCACTGGAGGGCACTGAGGCAAATGACCCTGGTCCAGTCTCAAATAAACATTAGAGCACCCAATCAGTATGTGCTCTTGAGTTACAGACCTTCTGCTTTTAATTGCTCTGACTCAATATATTTGCATCTTAATGAGAATTAGCTATATTGAAGTAAACAGTGATAAAAGGGATGCAATAATTACTATGTACAGTTATTACAGATGTTCTTTCTGTAGCCCCCTTAGCCTGATTGCAGTCGCTACCCATGGTCTGTAGTTTGCAATAAGAGGAGTAATCAATGATACATGTAAACAAAGACAAAACATCTCTTATGTGTGCATATGATTAGGAAACTCGGTGTGGGATCTAGGGGCATATGGTCTAGCTTGCTGTTAACATCCTGAATTTTACGAACAAAGGAAAAGAGAATGACAAACAATTAGTGACATTAATCTTCAAGTGATCCTGCTTAGGTCTTAGTGGTTGTTGTTCTTGAAGGGAAGCCCAGAGGACCTCTGTGGAATGAAACTGTGAAACACACGCTGCCTCTGTTATTCCCAAAAAAGTATAATAAATGTATCTGGATTGCACCAGAAAATCGCTGATAAGTAGTCTATGGGTGAAACTAAGCTTCACTTGTTACATCTCATATTTGGGAAATATTAGGGAACATCTGCATTTAGAAGTTATGTCCAGAGTATAATTTGCTGGCTTTTTCAGAGCTGTTCATCCAGTTTTCCAAAGGCAGTAAAGTGGTATAAAGAACTCCAGGAGAGCACTTAAAACAAGGCTGAAGACAGTGCTCAGAGAAAAGATGCAATGTATTAACAGAACAAACTGTACTAGGATTAGAGAGGAAAGACAGACTTGCTGTTCAGTTGAATGGCAGCCAATTTTTGAATTAATGTCATGTTAAGAGAATATGGGGCTTTACATTTGAAATGTATTGATTTTTACCTCTTTGTCTTTTGACATTTATTTTCCAACTTAGCTTGAGTGTGTTCTGAATCTTTTTGTTTCTTTTCCTCACACATTTTCAAATGCAGACATAGAAAACAAAAGCTAGGAGTGAATGCGGGAAAGAACAGCTTTGAAAAATCTTTCTGTAAAACATAGGCAATATGTTGAGACCTCTAACATTTTTATATTTATTAAAATGTTAACTAGCCGCTCCTTGTTCAGAATTTGAGACTTGTTTTGAATGTGTGAGAGAGTGCTTTGTTCAAATCCTGCAATAAGCATTTTAAAGAACGTTAAAATAGTGTCTGCACATTATCTATCAAGGTTGTAAATGGATCCCTTCCTCAGTAAATCTTGATATCTTCCTAGAATTACAAATTAAGTTAATACTGTAATAAATGCTGTCTTGACCTTCGCAGCCTATTGAAATAGTGCTTTTTGAATGCATAATGTTTTTATAAACATTGATTGGCATTTAGGAACATGTAGCTTTGTCAAGACTTAAAAAAAAAAAAAATTCTATTTCACCTTAAAATAAAATGAGGATTGTTTTCCCTCAGTATTCATTTCTCTCTGTTCTAGGAACTTGCTAAGACAAGGAACCGTGGTGAACAAAAAGGGTTTGAGAGTGGTGTTGGATCTGAGAGATCTCTTATCTTCCTAAGTACAGGGAACTTGTGACTATTATGAGATCTCATTCTGTCCAAAAGTTTTATCCCAGACACAAAAATATTTCTATGTGAGAAGATCAAAATTTATGGTCTCACAAGGATTTGTTTTTGATGAATTTGCCTTTTTGAATTAAAAGTAAACCGTTTTGCTACAAGTAAGTCAGCCATGCGCAAGAGGAGCCAGATGAACTGCCGTGTTCCCGTGGCAGCATCTCAGAGATGCCACGAGCTGTTGCTGAGCAGCAAATTCAGTGCCGCATTGGATGTTCAGCAGGAGTACTGTGGATACACTTCCATTACCTGCCGTGTCCTGAGGGTTTCATGGCACAGCAGGAAGCCTGGTTACTGATTACCTGGCTGGAAATACAGCACAAAGGCCCAAAATCCTGTGGGAGCATTTCAGATTACTCTTTGCCAGTTTCTTAGTTGCCTTCCAGAAAACAGCTGACCTCAATCTGGAGCCTAAAGAAGAGACTTCTTAAGAGTTAGGCTGTGATTCCTTTCAAGAAGGAACCACAAGGCAAATGTTGATGGTCCTCATCACTGTCTAGCATTTGTTGCAGACTTCAGTTTTCTCAACAGTCTGGAGAAAAACATCCACTGCACTTGGCTACATATATCAACAAAACAATTTATACAAAAAAAAAATAAAATATTACATTAGAATATCAATCAAGATGACAAGTTTTACAAAACTGACCTTTGTAAGCAAGAGAGAATCAGGTGAAAGTCACTTTGCATTCTAAATAATATTGGTAAACTGCAGCGCTGCTACTTCAGCCACTGTAACAGTGTGGGCACAAATGATATATGGTGTGATTTAGGTAATAGCAAGAAAAGTCTGTCTGTTCTTTCTATCCGGCTTTAAAGCTCTATAGACTGACCTCAGAATTGAGGTTAAAAAAGAATCTCTAATGTTAGCACCTAATAATATTGTGATGTTACTGTGTTCTTTGAAATCACACTGCAAGTTTATAGCGCTTTGTAGTGATTTCATATTGATTTAGCATCAGGGGTTATCAAAATAGAATTATAGAAAAAACCCAAAGGTTATGTCCTTTCAAGTGAGCCAGAGTCTGAATCTGCTTCTTCATCTTTTCCCCATCCGCTAGCAAAATCCCGCCCTAGATTTTTCTAGTTTAAATGCTTTCAAAAACAACATTGTGAAATGATACAGATTGGGGAAGAAATTGGTCTAGAATTTATAGTAAGGTGGCTAAAGGAAACTGCCTAGCTAGGATCAGCAACAGCAAATTAATTAAGCTATGCCCAAAGCTGGTACCACTGATGAGTTGAAACTGCTGGCTGCAGCTGAGTTTATGCAATTCCTCATCAGTTAACACGCTTGTTCTGTGCTGCAGGTAGCATCACGCAGTGCTCCAGAGCTGGGCTTGACTGCCTGAGTTAGGCTGGCTTGAAGGGCTGGTTATGGGAAGGAGCAGTTCAGTGAAGACAAGCTCCAGAAGTCTTTAGGGTTTAGCCCAGTCCTTGTACCTCCTATACTGTGTTTCCTGATTGATTCTTTCTCAATACAACTTTTTATTTTGATCGATAATCTGCTGTCCAAAAATGACCTATACACAACCCATTCTCTGCAGTTTGCTGTGATTTGCCAAAATTATTTTGAAATTTCATTTGTCCTGAGAAGTCTATTACTGAAGAAAGGATGCAGACCTAACAGAATTGTATGTTCTCTAGCAAAACAAAACCCCACATCTTTAATACAGGAGGAGGAAAAGAAAGCAGGAGTGTGGAGACAATAATAGGACTGAAACTTTTGTTCCAAATGCATTATGCCTTAGTACTGCAGTTCAACTAATCATCTGAGGCTCTGTAAACATTATTGTGTTTGTTTTCTGAGATCTGCAGGTCAATGTTTGTCCAATATCTTCATCTGGCTCGCTGTGAGTAGTGTTAATTTTGTTTAAAATGTTAACTGTCTCTGCTAGTTATTAGACAAACCACCAAAAAACTGATGTCTGTTGTGGATACAACAGGAACGCAACAGACACCATCAGCTGTGTCCTGGATAGGAGAGAAGCACAAAATTCAGTGATTTATTTCTCTGACACTTTCACTGCCTTCATTCTTTAAGACTTTTATCATTCCTGCTCCATTTGGGGAGATGTAGTCCCATTAATTCTAGGGCAAAGTAATGATGTTTCACTTGTGTCAACTGTAACTTATCTGCTGAGGTTTTTCTTCTTATGGGCCTTTTTTTTTTTTTTATGTGGAATTATTTTGGAGAAATGGATAAATAATTATCCATGTGCTGAAGGATTCAAATACAGCTGTCCACCACCAGCTCCCAGCCTGTTTCTAGCCTGCCATGGTCTGAGTGCAGAAGAATTGCATTCCTTTCCCGGAAACACATCTTGGTTGACAGCCAGAGTTTCCTGTGAGAGACTTTTCTTCAAAGCCAATCCCAATATAAGCAGGAAGGAAAGAGCAGGGGAGATGGTGCAGCTGGGAGCTGGGCTCGCAGGCTTGCTGTGGCCACGGCAGTCTTTCACCGGCTGTGACCTGCTGGTAAATGCTGCCAACTGCCCGCTGGTGCTTTGTCACCAGTACTGCCTACGCTCACACGCAGGAATGAAAGTAAATTTCACTTATTTGTCACTCCACTGCTACCAGTTCTTTTCTGTTGTACTGCCAGGACCTGTGTTGCTACTACACCTCATATTGTGAGACACTGAGTGAAGATTCAGTAGAACAAGCACAGATTCAATTCATTGCTGTTACCTGCCTATTTTTTGTTGCCTGCATCTCGTGCAGTCAAGGTTTGGTTCAGAAAATATTTGGAACTGACATAAATACAGGTGCGAATTTCGAATTCGTTTTTAACATATAAAATTAAATGTGATGTTTTGCTGAGAAAAATGCTAGTGCTGATTTTCCTATAAATAATGTCTGTTCCCCTCCCCAGTGCAAAGCCACACAGTGTCAATAGAAACAATTACTTTTTTGTAATTTAATTTGAAAAGCTACTTGCAGAGAAACAGAGAAGCAGCTTAGCAAGATTGATGAAAATGGTTTCTTTAGGATAGATACGGATCCAATCTAAAAACAGGAGACTTCTCCTGTGCATCTGAGTCCTACCTATATGTTGAGAAATATTTGAATTAGGGAAAATAAGGTTTATTTTTGTAAAATGTCTTTATTTATAAAGCCTGTGGCTAAGGTGAAATAGGACCTGGATCTAAAAATAATTACAGAATTTTTTTTCAGAACTAAATTAAAACCCTCGATTTTTCTAATATCCCATCACATTTTGCCCTTAACTTTGCTCCAGGATGTCTGATGTAGGAACTCTTAACTTAATCATATGTACCAAATTATTCAATCTTAACAACATTGTTACTTCTTGAAATCATGATAACCCGGTTTTTCTGAATGATTATCTCATGGGATATCATCTTATTCCAATAAGCACAATAAATTGCTCTAAATAACTTGCCTTAAGGCAAGCATACAAAGGTGACAATTTCTACAAATCCTGTAGGCAGCTTCCCAGTGTTATTCTTTCATTGACTAAGGCTTGGCTAATCTGTAGCTACAGGATGTAGATGATATGTGATCATTTTTCTTTGAAGCTGTTCAGTGAATGTAAAAACTTTATTCTGATCCTTAAAGAGCAGTAAACTTTATGGTACGTGATTCAACCAGGCTAACAATATTTATTTTTTTCCTTCTTCCTACCACAAACCTAACTATAAACCAAATGTTTTTAAAATGATGCAATTATGCAGATGACCCAGGTGTAAACACAGAAGAACAACGGAGAGTGTGCCGTACTTTCCAAAACCTACAGGTAATTGCTAGATACTGAACACAGCACGTGGACTGTGCTTCTGCAATTCCTGGCAATTAAGCATATAGTCATTTGTGTTGCTTTTAATACTAATTTGATACAGATCATTTTGTGCAGACTGTGTTCAGAGGGACTGACGATCTTGAAAGCTTATAGTCAGGCATGTTGAAGTCTGGGGAACTGGAGCATAAGTCATGAAAATGCTTGCAAGTCTGCTTTCTTACGAGCTTTTTGGCAGTTCGGGTTCTTGTTTTGCCTGCAGGGCACAGGTTTAAGCTAGGGTATGAAGATGCAGAAGACTATCACTGTTTCAAAGTGACTTTTATTCCACAGTATCTCAGTTCCTTTTAAAATGGAATATAAAGGCTTTCCAGTGTGAAGAAAGCAGGGTGAAGTGAGATGCGCTGCAAATTGATGGCATGCCATCTTTTCTACTCTACATACTCCTTCACGTAGTCTCTGTGGTCATGGTTAAAGACCTTCCCTTTTCCCCAGCTCTCCCAAAGGAACTAGTTATAAGTGATGGAGAGATGTCAACTAAACCTGAAGGGAACGTGCTATGACACTTTGGAGAGCTGTAAACTGCCATATTTAACCTGGCACGACGTTAATCAGCTGTCCAGTGCAATCAGTTACATGTCACCCTTGTTAACAATTTAATTCTCTCTATGAAAAAGGGGAGGAGAGGATGACAGGTATTTATAGTTCCATCTCTGTGACCTCTCATTTAGTGCCACCAAGACAAGATTGTTCCTGCCTTCGGCATGAGCACCACGGTGGGTGCCCAGAGTACATGCTGACTGGAGGAAGCTAATGGACTCAATGAACTTATTGCAACTCACATGCAAAGCTTCTTTTCAGCTACCAGGGCACCGTCATCCTTTTCTTTAGATACAACTGTAGCTGTGCAGATATCCGCATTTCCCCGTTCTCTGCTTCCTGCATAAAGAGCACTTAGTTGTGCAGTGGGCAACAGTACTTTTAAGGAGAAATCACGTTTCTGAACCACAACTGTAGGTTCAGTTGAACTCTAAGAAGTGATGATGTTGCAGGCCAGTTCTTAATTAATTTGAACAAAATTGCACCTGCTATAATAAAAATAATGCAGTTTGAGTGGGCAAAGTAAAGACTTCCAACTGGGATGAGTCGGAGGGAAACAGAAATGAATAAGTTCAGATAAATGGCAAAAGCAGAAAAAAAGAGAGAGCAGTAATGGAAATATCTGGAGACACTAGCAGGAAACATCAGACATTCATAAAAAAGGGCAGATTTGAAGGCACACACAGAAAGAGGTTGATGGCTGTAGTAGCAGGAGCAGCAGCATCTGAGGCAGAAATGAGAGAAATGGTAGTAGCTAGGACAGGAACAGATGCTAAAATAGCAATAGCAGTAATATCTCCTTTCACTGCACACCCAAACCACTCGTTTCAGGGTAGCCAAACAGACTGTTACAAAGCAAACAGACCATTATGGACTATTGTACGAATACTTATTTGGATAAATGTTGATGTGCAGTGGTGTGGTGAAACAGAAGCTGCTGTGCGTGCTTAGCAGCCCTAGAGCCATGCCGTTCATTAGCAACAGCCCTTTCTGCAGAGGTGCATTTTTTCCTTTCTGTAAGAGGCAGTAATCAAACCACTCTAGAATTTCCAGCTATGCTTTTATTTTTTTAGTTAGTTGTTATTTGTTTAGTCATTTAGTTTTTTGAAGGGAAAATACTTTGGAGACGTCAGATTTGTCTGTCTTAAAGGATGAATACGTTCCATAATCCATTTCCTGGGCTCCAGAATGGCTTTCGCAACCTCTAGTGAAAAGCAAAGCCTTTATGCTTTCAGAAAAAGTTGCACTGGCCTCTTAGCTTTGGCAACTATATTCTCCCTTTGAACTACATTGAGCTGCAGCAACTTGTAACAGCAGAGAAACTAGCCTCTTGACTTCTAGGCATATTTGCTTCTGTTTCGAAAACAGTACTTGAATTCTTTATCAAAAAAATTGGTAAGTAGTTATGCTAGCTGGCTTTGAGTTAGGAATCTGCATGTACATACATGTGCATATGTAGAATCATCAGATTTCCCATCCACTCCTGTTAGGAGGTGTTTATGCATTTTAGAATCTCAATTCGTTGCCTTTATTGGGGGAGGTGAGGAGGGAAGGGAATAAATTGAAAGCCCGTGTTGCCTCTCAGCAAAAAAAAGGACAAGAGGGCACACTCTGAATAATCTGCGTGAAATACAAGTTGCTTTAAAGAAAATGTCTCAGAGGAGCAGGGCCTTGATTCAGCAAATTCTGAAGTAATGCTTAGACTTGAACTAAGGAGTCACCAGACTGCAATAGCAAAACACTTGCTTCAGTGCTGTGCATGATCAGTCTTAACAGTTCAAGTACCCTGTTAATCAGAATTGTGTATCTGTGCAGTCGGCATCTTCCAGCACCTTCTTCTGTCGGCCAGGCTCTGACCTTGAAGGCCCACGTGCACAGCTCTGCTGCCATTGTTGAGTGTGGTCACAAGTTTTTACCCACAAGTATAATAACTTAAAAATGTCTAATCATTTAATAGTAATAATAAAGAAATTTCCCCTCAAAGACGTCTGATGGTGCCCTTAACCTTGGAGCTAAATTTTAGATCTAAATACAAATTTAGAGTAAACTTGGGATTAAAATGGAGATATTGACGCAGCAGAAGTGCTGCCACGAAAAGAGCAAGTCACACACTTTATTGTCACAGCTCTTGATTGCCTCGCAAAGAAATGCATAATGAATAAACATTATTTTAAAAGGCTTGATAGCACAATGAATTTTTCAGTGGAAGAAACAGAAGAGAAAGTATTTAAAAATACATGAGTTTCATATTTGATTATAAGTCAAGAAGCAGCAGAAAGAACCAAAAAAATGATAGCAGTGGCAGCGGGCACCAAGCTTTCAGTCTTGAATTAATGAGGTTATTCATAATAGGGAGGGAGTGACATACTGATTAGTTAATTACTGTGCAGAAACATACAATTAATGCACAACTGGAATTAGTATACAATGAGTTGTTGATTGAAGCTATTATTACAGCAAAAACTCTGTTGACATCACAATAGTTTAGCTATCAAACACCACGTTTAACTTGTGTGATCCGATTCCAGCCCGCTAATAGGACTGCTGCGGCAGAGCGGCTTGTGCACTAATTGCAGACTTACATGTGTGTAGGGGCAAGTGAGATTTAGCCCAAGAGAGTACAGTGCAATAACGGTAGGAAACTTGCAGGATCCTGCTCTGATTTTTGACAAAACTAATAGATGTTCAGCCTGGCTAATGTATCGGCTGTCCTGTCGTCAGCCCCGGGATGCTGCATCCCAGGCACGGGCTGGCAGGAGCCGAGAAGGCGCAGAAGGACTCTTACTGCCCATGGATCACACACCAGCAGCCCTGTCGCGGCTGCTCCGCAGGGGTAGGGTGGCTGTTTTGCGGTGCCTTTTAGTATCTTGTAGGAGTGCAGTGGCAAGGGATGATTTTCACAGAGGTTGTAGGCGTCTGTTCTGTACAACCTTTGTGTACCATACAGCATAAGGGCAGCTGCAACATCAGAAGCGAACGGAGTTTACCAAGCCAGTCTCTCTTCCTTCTGAGAGAATACAGGGGTTTGACAAGTAAGGGAAGGAAATATCTGTAACTGCACCACAGAATAACTTAGAGCTGCCTTGGGTCTACGCTTAGCTGTGTCAGTGAAAAAAAAAACAAACCAACAACATTTTTTATCTTATGCATATCTAAGCTCTCTCTCTAGATATCTTTTAGATATATAGCGATGTTGCTGTAGCATGCTGCATACCAGCAACCAGCACGCTGCAGCCTGCACAGGAGCTGCAGGCACTGAGCAGCAGCTCATAGCAACCTGACTGAAGGCTGAAAACCTTGCTCTGCAGCATGCTGTGTTTTTTCCTCTCTTGGCAGACCGGTTCTGCAGTGGTTCAGATAAGAGTTTGCAAGTGCACACGTTTTTAACTTAGAATGCAGAAAATTGAGCTGTTAATATTGAAAGATCGTGCTAGCCTCAAATTTATTATCTGTCCTTCTGTTTAGCAAGGTAAATAAGAGTGATATTTTTAGATGTAAAATAAAATCTGATTTCTATCCTATGGAATTTAAAATCTGAAGTAGAAAAGTAATTTGTAATAGTGTACATAAAGATAACCTTAAGGGAATTAGGTGAAATAAAAAAAAATAGAGCATTAGGAGCATTTTGCAGAAGGTGCTTTATGTGTGGAAGCTCAAGTTATGATCCTTGATTTATCTTATAGTATACTTGTTATGGTCTAGCATGTATCGCATTGCTAATACTTAATTTCAGCTGTATTTAAAAAGAAGTGGTAGTGCATTTTCTTGGGACATAGTACTTAACCCTTTTACTTCAGATGAGTTATAAATATCAATAAATAGCAAAGCTATTTTAAAAAAAGAAAAAGGTATAGTCAAGTATTATACCATGTCATTTTTACGTCAATATGAAAGTATCAGTAGGTCTATATTATTATAGGAATTTTAAAATATAACAACTTCTGGATGGAGACAGGAAACCAAATTATTAGCTGTGATAATTTTAGGTCTCTGACTGACAGGAAGTTTTAATAAATGGTCAAGAATTAGCAAAAAATAAAAATAAAAATCTTAGCGCTCTTCTTTCCTATCATGTTCCCCAATTCATTCAAAGCACTCAAACATTGTGTCTGAACAAGTGAAGTTCTCTGAAAGCCTTTAATTATGTCACCAGAAGCTGCAAGAAAGACACTAATTTTTTCCAGGTCATTTCTGAAGACGACCCTTTTTGATAATACTGTGTGAGAAAGTTCACCTTTACTAAGTGCTTAAGTCTGACCCTATTAAGTTGAGAGCAAAAGTCCCCGTAAATTTAATTGTCCAGCATTGGTGATATTGGGAGTCACGTCAGGAGTGAGGCTCCTGGGCTGTGTGTGACTAGTGGAGTGTTGAATCTTCTCCTCTTCCTGCTTGTCCATAACATACACAAAGATTTCAACAAAACCAAACCTTTAGCATATTGCCAGCTTTGTCATAGGTAAATTATTTTGAAAACAGACTTGGACTTGCTTGCTGAAATAATTTTCATAATCAGATGTCTCTTCTTTACCAACATCTGGTTAAGATTCATACTGTGTCAATCAACCTGACTTTACCAAATCAGAAGAAAACTGGGGTTTATTCGGCCTTATTTTGGATTTCTTTCTCTTTCTTCTATCCCTTTATTCCACTGCTGTTCCACTGAGAAATTAACTCAGCCTTTCAGTCAGTGTGAGAGCCAGGTTGGGAATAACAGGAAAACCTCAGTTACTAAAAAAGGTATTAGTTTATAATGAAGTGCTGAGACTTGAAATGTCATTTTCTTGTTTGAAGACAGTAAAATAAATAGCAATAGAAAATCAAGTACTCTATTCATTTAAATGGTTGGCTTGCTAATATTTACAGTATTCAAAGCAACAAAAGTAACTATCTCTGCTTGTAGTTCATCCAGCAATATTTACTGTAAAAAGCATGATTGTTTATGATATTAAGCAGGTATGAAGTTTCTGGTGTTCTGTGCCGTAGCTGAGGAGGAGGAAAACCTCTCAGTGATAACCAGTTCCAGGCTTTTCTCCTCACCAGTAAAGCAAATTATCCACTAGTAACTATTCTCAAAGACACTTCTGATGACATGGGTGAAGCAGAACAGCTTGTTGCTCATCTTTGTTAATAGCTCTCTACCTGGCCTTTTCCTAGAGTTCGCTCCCTCGCTCTACGTGGCTCATGGAGCCAGTGGGAACCAGTCTCTTCTTTGCATCTCCCTCGGCACTAATCGGTGGCTTGGCTCTAGGCAGCTCAGCATGTGCTGCCAGATACAATGAACAGATCCTCCCAAGGTAGCATTTAGGACTACAATTATTTATGGTACAAAACATGCCCATTAAAATGGAGGCTTAGTTCAAACCATGTTTGGAAGATTCACAGTAGAAATGAATGTCTGAGTAGAGGGCATACGAATACTGCTGGCGGTTGCTTTTATTTACATGACCTTCTGCATTAGCCCTTACTTAGGGTGGGAAGAGTTGCCTCCCTGAGATAGGTGCAATTTAAGGTAGAAGTGGACCTGATTTAGTATTTGCAGTCAGGGAAGGAGTAAAATTTGGATCTGTTAAACATACCTGTGCATAAAGTAAAATATTAATAGTAACAGCGAATCTCAAGAGTTGGTTTTTTTTTGTTTGTTTTCAATTATTTGCGAGGATTGGGTTTCAGTTGAGATAAAAATTCCTAAGAAAGATAATGGCTAATTTCAGAGATCTTAACTCCAGGATTTGCCCGCACTATCACAGGTGACAAGTGGTATTTCAGGCTGTAAAAGAAACTTTTTCAAAACATGTGAAAAAAAATGTTTTCTGCTGGTAACATCATCCAGTGTCACTTTGAAAAATTTCCTGTGCTTTGTTATGAGGAAAAAAAAAAATAAAATTACCTTAATGGCAAACTAAAAGTAAATTACTGTGTACCAAAGAGCAGACGGGGAATGAGTAGGTAAGGCTTCTGCTGTAGTCTAAGAAGAAAGGAATTACTATACATCATTTCAGATGCTTTTTTTTGGTACAGCAAAAGACCTGCATCATAAAAACAAAAATGGTCTGAAGGGCTTAAAACTTTGCACACCACGAAATGCATTACGCAGCTCCGTCAGACATGAGTAAGGGTTGTGCCTCTTTCCAGCCTGTACAGGTAGGAGTGGGACCTGGAGTTTCTCAGTTGTTCATCTGCAGGAGTATGGCTCAGACCTGAAGGAATGTTTTCTCCTCTCTTATGTGAAGCTTAGTTCCTTCTGGAAATGACAAATCTGCAGGCAGATTTGTAAAGATTCAACATAGTATATGTTCTTAATCTAACGGGAACTGAACGTGTATCTGGCTGAGAGGGCAGTGAAACAGTAGTTACTGAGGCAGTGGATAGGCAATTTAGTTTGAGGGCAGAAAGATTAACAGTTGATGACTGTGATCCATGTCAGAAAACCTAGCCCCTTGCCAACACTCACTGTTACTGGTATTTTAATTGCAAGCGCACTTGCAATTTTTTCTTTATTATCAATTCATTCTGCTAGTTTCATCTTTGCTTCTGTATGCTCAAATTAAAAAAAAAAGGACCCCAAACCAAACACCAAATAATGGTTCCCTTGTTTGTTCCAAAAAATTAAACACAGAGAAATGCCATCACCCTGCCACGGTAACACTGCTGCCTCAGGGTCGGTGGCAAACTCTGCCAAAGCTTCATGAAAACTTCACAAAACCTAGCATGCTGTTTCTTCGGTGGTTTGCCAGGCTGAGTCTGAAAATACAACATTCAAGTCCCTGAGTTTTGGAGTTACAACAACACGTCATAAACAGATGTGTGGCAGAGCAGCACGTCCAGGCTGCCCCGGATCTATCTCCACTGACATCACTAGGCCAGGGATGAATGTGGTACAGATACAGCAGCAGGAAAGAGTCCTGTGTCTCAATAGGCACAGGTCCTGGCTCATGTGAGTAGTTTGCTACTGTAAAACAAAGGAAATGTAAAGCTCAGTCATCCCTGGGAATATGTAATTTAGAATGTGTTAACTATGTATTAAATGATTATTCAAATAACATCTAGATGTAGGAAAATCCCCAACAGAGGTCTATGTATTGAAAGAAACTTTCATATAGAAATTCTTTTTCAGGGTTATGACACACAGGGATTTGTAAGCAGGTATTTTGATGCTGTAGGTGTGTGACTGTGTCTCATATCTGGAGGGACTGAGTGCAAAAGGAAGGAAATATTCCCCTCCTCAGAGGCTGATGACAAGGTACAGCTCCAGTCTGGCTCTGTAGTGCCCCCTTACAACAATGGGGAACATACAGAAAAAGCACAAGGTGGTTTACCGTAGAGGACAAGAAAGTAAGATGATAAAATGCTGAGAAGTATGAAATGACATTTGCACAAGAGGTTTATCCTCCAGGTTCCTGTACCATTTTTGAAAATGTGCACAAGTGGTTTTTTCTTTTCTTTTTTTTTCTTCTATTTTTCTCCATTTCTAAATGCATCTGTCATATCTGTGATTTTTAGAGCACCCATAACCTTAACATTTGGGTGCAAGGTCTGACAGCAATCAGATGTCATACTCTGCCATTCACTTTCCTACATGTTATATTTTATTTTACAGTGTTGGAGGAATACAGAGCAAGTTTTCTATTAGCTTTATTTTTTCTCTCTTTTCTTTGCTCTGTGAGGGTAACTCTCACAGGATATTTTAAAATAACTCAAACATTTTTCTGGGTAATTCCATTTCTGAATGCTTGCTCACATTCTCCCCACATGTTTCTCTTAATATCTGATATTTTTCAAAGATTGGAAGGCAACATTACACAATAAAAACAGCTGACATTTTTGATTTCTCTCTCTCCTTCTCTCAGTGGAGGAGGTAGCATTTGTCATCCCTGGGCAGAGCAGCTGTTACAAAGCTTTATGGTGAATTGCCCATGTTTACAGTACTTTAGAACAGCATCTTTGTAAATATTTTTCTTAACTTGTGTATTGGAAGGTCCTGTCTTAAACTCTGTCTCTCCCTACATGCTGAAGTAAATAGAGGGGCAGTCTCAGCACTTGCTGCCTTGTAGTAAGGGAGTCTGGTCAGAGCGCTGCTGCCAGTCGAGAGCTTTTTTTCCTTCAGTTCAAGGGGCTGCTGATCAAATCTTTGTACCCTGTGAACCAGAGCTCCCTTTCTCTCAGTAAATAGCTTACTACATTTGTAGTATTTGGGAGTGTGACTTTTAACCTGGATGATCTCCTTTGCTCAAAAAAACTTTGTGAGAATGTTTTTTCTGCTGTGTCTCTTTTTCCCATTGACGCTGGTCGCTCAGATGCATTTGTAGCTGCTTTTGGCAGAGTTAAAGCTTCAATTCCTGCAGTCTCACTCAAACAAGATTTTTCTTTTTTTCTTTACTTTTAGGGGCGGGTAGGGAGGTAAGGTCCTGTGCTTTTGACTCCAATATCCCTTTAATGCTCCTGGCTATCTGGGTACTGAGGCATGACTTTGTATTAAGAGCTGGATTACAACGCAATGCTCTCTTTTTTTTGGTTTTGGTATTTTTCCCTACCTTTTTTACTTCTTCGCTCCTGCCTCTTTCTGATTCTCAGGCTACTAAGCTGTATTTCTTGTGCAGTGCCAATTTATTCTGTTTCTTTCTCTCACCAATAGTACTGTAATTTCATTTTCAGTGAAATTAAAATATAAAATAGGTTATACTTTAACATGATACAAATACGGCTATCTGGTGGATGTTATATATCTCTGATCTTTCAAATTCAACAACATATTTTTCAGTTCTTTTGAAACTAAAACCTTTTCATTTGGCTAACGTACTGGTCAGAGAGGACGGAAAGATGAAGGAGGGTTTCTGAGATCAGTTGGCTTCACCATCACCCACAGGATGAGTCTAGGGTACTCCGGAAGGCAAATAAATTTTTGTTTGCAAGCAGCAGTCCACGACAGACTCCATGCAAATAATAAAAGGTTATGACAAAAAGCCATGATGATAAACATCTTGCGACTGTTTACCAATTTTCACAGCAAAAAGCAAGGCAAATCAGCAAAAAGTAAGGCAAATATATGTAGGAATGTAATCAGTTCAATCCTCTGTTCTAGATACTGGAAGATCCAACATGGAAAGATTTCTGCTGGTTTGAGATAATTTGGTAGGGAGGAGGTTGTCCTCGGATCCCCAGGCTGCACTCAGGATCCCCTCTCTGTTGATCCAATATTCAGACAGTCCCATGGAGAGGATAATGGGATGGCTTGAAGGCCTCTCTCCGACAGCAAATCGCCTTGCAGGAAGGCTGTTCTCTCCCACGGGGGTTTGCCACAGAATGTTTTTCCTTCAGCTTTATTGTACGTATTTCTTTCTTCAAACTGCTCAGAACCAGAGTGAAAATGAAAGCAAGCAGCGGCAGATGGTGCTTTCAGTAATTTCCAGATATATACTTACCTGCCTGTGTGTGCATCCTCTCCTGACTCCTCTCTTTAAACTCATTGAGCTCTACGCTCAAGGCAGTGAAGAAAATGTATGGCCAAGTAAAGCAACCAGTGCTATCTGAAGCCTACTGAGTCCTTCCCTTTATGCAAAACTGTCACTGTAGCATTAGCCTTAAATGCTGGTGACTGCTAAAATATCTATAATCTTTGCAAACGAGACACAGTGAGGTTTCCTGACTTCTCAGTATAATCCAGCATCTCTGCAGTATATAAAAAGCCTCTGTGAACACTCACAAAGGGCCAGTGCCTCAGCTGAGGCCCATTGACTTTGCTGGAGCTTTGCCAGTCTCCACCAGCCGAGAACCTTTTTTCTTGCGTTTTCTGAAGATAGTATTGGGAAAACACTTCTGAAATCCGATGTTCAGTCGATAAAAAGTGAAGAGAAAAGTAATATGTGCATCAATGGAACAAGTGAAATCAAATTCAGAGATGACTGAGTGGTGCAGGTTGTTGCATTTTTCTACTTGATAATACTGATTTGGCAGAGTGGGAACGTTTCCCAAAAATGCATCAGGTTCTATAAGAATGCTGTGGGAAATCATTGGAACCTTTTGTGTCAAAGTTAGAATATAGCATTTTGTTTTGGCTATTTTACAGTGAAGACTGAATTTTTTCTTCTGGAAACAAAGCCGTTTGATCATCCTGAAAGAAAATATTTCTGAAATCTCATTTTGCTGTAAATTGTGACATTTCAGCTTGTTACTCAGATCTGTCAGGAAAACAAATGGCAAAATTCCTCATGGAAAGGTGATTTAACACAGCTTTAATAAGCTGTTTTAACAGGAGGTATTCCTTTGGAGAACTGTGAGTGAAATGGGCACCCTTATTTTTAGCAGAGGTATACATTACAAGTGAAACCCTCCCAATCACTTTATAATAGAAAATGGTATAATATTAAATAGTAGCACAGCATTTCAAGACAATGCATCATTTTCCTCTGCCTGTGCTAACCACCGCAAGTTTCACAAGCTTTCAGTCTCACTGCAGAACACACACATCTGCTGGACTCAGGAACAGGGCATTGGCATAAGCATATCTGACTTTTCTTAAATTTCTAGATGAAATATAAGAATGCAATAGACAATGTAGAGTCAATGTAGAGGTTGTCTAAGTCTACCAGCCCCACTAAGAGCTGGGATGGGAAGAGGGATTCATAGACTCATAGAACATTTTTGGCTGGAAGTGTTCTTCAAGATCATTGAGTCCAAGCGTTTCCTAGCCCTAACAGCACCACTAAACCATGTCCCTCAATGCAACATCTACCCGTCTCTTAAACACCTCCAGGGATGGCTACTCAACCACCTCCCTGAGCAGGCTGTTCCAGTGCCTGACAACTCTTTCAGAAAAGAAATTTTTCCTCATATCCAACCTGAACCTCCCTTGGTGCAATTTAAGGCCATTTCCCCTTGTCCTATCACTCGCCACTAGAGAGAACAGACCAAGCCCTGCCTCACTACAACCTCTCTTCAGGCAGTTAATAAAGAGCAATAAGATCTCCTCTCAGTCTCCTCTTCTCCAGGGTAAACAGCCCCAGATCCCTCAGCCGTTCCTCGTACGACATATGTTCCCAATCCTTTACAAGCTTGGTAGCCCACCTCTGTACTCTCTCTAGCACATTTTCACTTAAGCACCTTCTACTGACAAAATTGGTGGGGATCATTATTTAGAGTATTCAGCACTTCAGTTTCTGGTACTTTCATGCTGTTTCCCCACAGATTATTTTCCTGTTGGCAATCAGTTGTGGGGAGAGATAGTACGTCACTTTTGCAAAGTTATTGATGTTAGAAATTTGACCCATTCCCTGAGATGGGCTATGATGGCAAGGCAGGTATATTTAGAGATCTTATATTGGATAGGAAGATTTTTTTTTTTCTTTGAATAGTGTATACCATTTACCTTTTTTTCTGCCTCTGGAGAGAACTTTTTGTGTAACTTAAAAAAGGCAATAGAAATATTTATCTGAGAAGCACACCACACCTTGGAGGTGCGTAAAGTTCTTGTACCAGAGCTCCTTTGGAGTGGTTTCCCTGGGAGATTTCCATAAAAAAAACTGCAGGATTTGTTTTCCCTTTAAGAATAAAGATAAGTCCAAAGCGCATTTCCGTGACCTTGTACTATGACGGTCTCCATACACCCAATTTGGGGATTTGTTCCTCTCTTCTGTATTGATAAAAAGTCTCCTTTAGTTCAAATGAAATTTATTTGTATTCATGGTACTGTTTCTGGGTTCTCAATTTGTAAGAATATTTCAGACTGAAGTGGAGCTGATTTTGTTCTAATTCCGCTTATTTTATTTCACATACTTTTAAGTCGTAAGGAGTAAAAGAATTCTTTAGATCAGAAGATCATTATGGAGAGAAAGGAGCTTAATATTCTCCTTCTGTTTGCTACCTGCAGTGTGGTGGGAAGATGAAAGTTAATCTCTAGCCGCTCCACTACCTTTCAAAGAGGGAAGAGTCACTGAAGCATCATCTGTGTTTGTGAGCCCCACCTGAAAAAGCAAGTGAAGCATCAGATTCCTTCATCCAGTGAAATCTTCCTGATTAGTTTTAGTTTTGCACCTATTCATTCAGGAGGATCTAAAGGTGCCTGGCTTGGTCTGCAAAGAGCATGGAGTTAAACAGCAGCACAGCCAAATCTGCTGCGGTGTCGCTGGTCCCATTCGGTACTGTTGGCATTTGGGCTAAGGGGATATTTGAGAAACTGCATCTTTCTCTGAGCAGCAGAAAGACCATAAACTGCAGAACCTTTTGTTCTGATAGCCTCTAGGGGAACACTGGTGTTCTGGAGGTAGGGCAGCCTTGGCACCTGAGCTCTTCTACGCACACTGTTCACCTTCAGGACTTACAGCTTCCACTGTTCAGACAGGATTTTTGGAAAACACTTCAGGCAGTCGTCGTCGTTGTCATCCTATGATTCAGCACAAGAGAGGTGTTTCATTTGGCTGTGCTTTCTGTCTGTGCCAATAGTAACTGCAAGACACTGTGGACTTGAGTAATTCCTTTCCTGAGTCAAAACACTAATCTTGTCCTCAGTTACGGATATATGATTTCACAACCTCTAACGCCAGAGTATTCAAAAATGATGCAGGAAATGAAGCTGCACAGGAGGTTTTTTTCAGGTCTTTATTCTAGTCTCAGAACCCATCATAACTAGAGGAGATAAAGATGACTATCTATAAATATATTTTTATTCATAGATATTTATTAATTTATGGAGTTAATTTTATATGTGTATATCTATAATGATTAAGCAAGGAGTAGAACTCCCAAACGCTGCCTTTTTTTTTTTTATACTATTTAGAAAGATGACTCATAACTTCCTGAAAAGTAAATGTAGGCCATAAAATCTATACCTGTCGTGAATTCGAAACCATTTGAAGAATATGCAAGAACTGAACACTTGCCTTGCTACCTCTTCCTAAGCCCCGCTGACAGATATATTACATTAAAAAAAATAGTAGAGTGACCCCCATTTGCCTCAAATGCCTGCACTTAGATTGCACTGATGCCCGCCCTCACTTAATTAATGAACTCTTTAGGGATTATGCAAAAATCAAACTCCATAGTCTTCTGCTTCTGATGCCCTACACATATGCTAATCCCAGATTTAGCTGCGGTCAGGTTGGCCACATTTACCCATGAACAAAAGATTAACAGGTCCCCTGCGATGCCAGGTCTCATATTGACTCCTGGAGGCTTCTGGCAATTCAGCAGCCATCAAGTTCTGCTGTTGCCCTAATGCCTAGAGCCCAACACTAAACTAGTTTTTCAAACGGTATTCTGAGTTTTACCTCTTTTTTTTCTATCAAAACTATTTCTGGTGGAGTCAAACACACTATTTTATCCCTCAGGTCAAATAGAGCCTTTTTTTAGTGATTCAGTTCACCAAATTCAGTGAAGCTGACCCACAGGTTTTTTGGCAGGACTATGCTCACTTGCAGTTTTCCAGCCACCCAGAGGACGCTTCTGTTTTGTGCTGCTGTGCTAGGTGCTGCTCTGGGTTATTGAAGATGCATTTCCAGCACGGAGCGTGCTGCCAGCCTGCAGGAGCCCTGCAGCTTCTTGCCTTGCCCCTCCCAGAACAGTAACAGCTCCTGTGTAGCTCCAGGATCGATGTGTCTAAAGATCATTTTACAGTGACTATGCAGATTTGTCCCTAATGCTGTACTTGTGAAAGAGTAAGAAAGTTGTTCAAGACTGCTGTTGGGTTTGGTGTGTCAAACTGTCTTCTGGAAAATATACGCTGGTAGGCAAATGTCAGTAAAATCCCAGATGCTAGATGTGCATGTCTGCACGGGAGAAGGAACGCAACCTCAGTAGCCTTAGATTATTACTGATTTTGTAGTTGTACCTGTGCCATTTAGCTGTTCTTTGTTAGGTTTGAGGTTTTTTCCCTTTCTAGTCTTTACTGTCTCCTTATTTGTTTTTGTGTGTTTTTTTGTAATTGATGGTTATCAGGAACCTTTTTAAATTAATTGGTGTATAAAATATTAAGGGAAAAATTCCTGTAATAAAAGCAGGCAGATAGAGGCACAGATGCTGTCTATTATAAGAAAAGGGTGGTGTGAGAACAAAGCCATTTGTTTGGCTTAAATAAGACCTCCTTATTTCTGTAAAATTATAAAGTAGACAGGGTAAATGTTAATTCTGTAACATACAGATTAGGCTTTCCAGAATGCTTTGTCTCAGTCAGCAACAACAGCATGAAATTCCCTAGGTATTCAAGTTCTTTTTTCACAAGAGAGCTCTCTTGTGAAAAGTGTGCTCCTTTTGTTAGGTGCCTTTTTGCAGCAAATCGGAGCCATTCAGTACGGCAAATGGCTCTGGGAGAGCCATGTGCTCTAGTAAGTAAGGAGTAGGAGGTGGGCAACAAGGTACTGAATGCAGATTTCTGTGCTGATTAATTCTGTAGGTCTTTGTTCATGGGAAGAAGTTGACTAGGATTTTATTTTGGCTTTTTAAAACTGTTTTATTTATTTGCATTTTATACTTTAAAAAGTGTATGGTTTCTCATATCAAGATGGTTTTCTCAGTCTGCGTGCTCTTGGGAATTGATTTTTCTCCTCTTGCACCACAGTTCTGTCCTTGACTCTTCCTTCATCTTAGGTTCTGTCACTGGATTTTGAGTAGAATCTATATTTTGTACCTAGTAAAGCCTATCTGTGCTCGCTTTATTTTCTACCAGCAAATGCCCTTTTTCTGATTGCTTTTGTGACTAAGCAAAAAATATTAACAGAACACTTCTAATATCAGCTGAGATTTCCGTTAATCTTACAAACTTGAACTAGCATGTGCTTCAAAAAAATAAACTAAGATGTCTCTCTTGGACTGTCAGTGTAAATACTTCTTGCTACTTAGATCAATCTTGACGAAGCCCTCAGCAAAGATTTTTGGACATTGTGGTTTTATGATGCTCTGTTATCCCAGGAGGTTAAATAGGATGGGACGAGAAAGCGTATGTGGAAATTGCTACAAAATGATGCTTATAGCAGTACTGATACAGCCTCTGTGAGTTAGCTGTGGGCTGTTCGTTACACTGCCAACTTCTGGTGTCTATCAGGGCTCTCCTAGGACATTATTAAAGAAGCAGAGAAACTGGAGCTGCTTCTCTTGGCAGAATAAATCAATTCCCATAACTTTTGGCATATAAACCCATTTAAAACGTGAAACTTACTGTTTGTTTAGCTTCCCATACTCTTGGCAGCTTCAGTATACCTTAAAGTATTTAACTCCAGGTGAGTCCAAGGGGTATGTACATGTGCTCTGCCACTCTTCAGGAAATAACCTTTTCTTCTTGTTCCTTCCAAGGCTTCACATTGCACATCAAAAATAACAATTTGATGGTACAGAGCAGAGTGGTATGAAGTGGTTTAAAGTTTGTTAAGTGTTTTCCGTAGGAATTCAGGAGACTGCAACATCCCCCCCAAAATTATGTGTTCATAGGCAAACAAATAAATGTAGGTAGTCAAATTAAACAATTGCAATCCTTGTTCTGTGTATCAAAGAAATAAAACAGAATAAAAAGAATGGGCTTTTTTTTTTTTTTACTGTTAAGCAGACCAACTGACCTCTGGCCAACAGAAAAAGATGCAATTTCACTGCAAAAGAAATTATTTCATTTGAAAGTGATGAATGACATTGCTGGTAAAATGCAGGAAAGATTGCATAGGACAGATTCTGGGGAGTTTGTGTAGGGCAGTGATCCCAGGTGACCCCCTCTCCATTTTACAGCATCACAGCAGAGTTCATGGAGGGGAGCAGGAATCTTGACATCTGTGTCAGCTGCAGATACAACTGGGTCTGACAGATGGGTCATTCTCTGCAGTCCTGCAGTGAATCACTGCCATTTTAAAATTCTTGGAGTGATTTGGACTTGCTTAGTGTCCACCACTTGATAGGCTGGCTGGTTATTAAGTTAACTGCAGACATGCTTTGATTGAAATATGTCAGCACTGAGTAGTGAACTGCCAAGTTTGTGGTCGAGAGAGACCATCTCACATTAATCAAATTTTTGGCCTTGGCACTGACCCCTCTGCTTTTCAAATTAACTGAGGGGGCGAAGCTATTCCCACAGCCTCCCCAACTACTGCAAAATCCTCTGACTGTTTACAAGGCTTTAGCCCTTGTAAACATTCAGGCTGTGGCCTCTTTGGTATCTCTTTTGAGGACAGCAAAAATGAAATAACCGCTTCTCTCTCTTTGTACTGCTCTATGGATAGCGATTGTTAACTCACTGGCTTTTCTGGGCTTGTATTTAATGTATCATAGCAGCTCTTGTGCTGCACAAGTGCAGTTGTTTTGGGCAATAGATGCAAGAATGCTAGAACAAGCTTTTGTAGATGGTAATCTAGGCTGGCTGGCTGTTCTCCAGGCTCAATCTGTAAGCAGGTTCCTTGTGTCAGAGCTGAATCTTGGCCTTTCCTGCTCATGTTGGTCGTCCCAGTCTGTCTCCTCTGAGTGTGAATTTAGGTTGCGTCAGACTCGGTTCTTGTGCAAAAATTTAAACAGAGAAGGGGATGCCATAAGCACTCAGAAGACTTGCTCCTCCAGCCTGGTAAATGCTTCTGGTGTGAGGAAGGATTGAGAGCTGATGCTGAAACATAAAGTGCACAAGCCTCTTTGCTGCCTTTCTTTAACCACTAAGATATCTAAAGAAGAAATATCTAAACTCTCCAAGTACATTAAGTAATAATTCTTAATTTTTTCAAAGCATATTTACAGTGATCATTAAAGCCAAAACCATTGGGAGTACTTGACCTATAAACTGACTTTATTATTGAATAAGCAAACTGGCCTATTTCTCACAAAGCCAAAATACACCATTTGCTGATGTTGTGAACGTTAAGCAAGCTACAGTGGAAAAGGGAAAGGGCTTTCCAATACTTCTTAGGATCAGAATTGAGCATTTACCATTCAGTACTGATGTAGATAGTTGGCTTTGGGTGTTTCTCACTAAATTTCCTGTGATTGGCCAATTTTCTTCTGTTGCTGTTTGTCAGTTCTCCACATACCTGGTTACCACTGCATTCATTCTCTGCAGTTGGAAAGAGCAGAAACCATACGATCACCCAAGGAAGCACCACTACAAAGACTGAGGGAAAAACCCCACTTTATTAGAAAAGTACTATATCCAGTATCCTTCTGCTATGCAAGAAGAATTTGAAAGCTTGGAGCACCTTCTCCTGCTCGTTCTTAGTTACTGCTTTTTAGGCAATCTCATAAAAAAAAGATACAGACCTATACAAATTGATAGGAGTCAGTGGAAAAGAAATCTGAATCAGTTCTTGAATGGACAAGAAATTTTTTGCAGTACTTAGGAAGTCACTCATTCATTATTAAATCCAGCTGTGCCATATAATGGAACAGATTGTTGACGTCTAACCAGTAAAATAAACACCCATTTTTCATGGCAATTGTGGATTGATGCCCCATGAAATCTTCTAACAATCCAGATCTAGAAGCACAGAACCATAAATTGTTCTGTTGACACAACTAGTAGCAGTTTTACAGATGCACGTAGACTGCCTCAAGTCAAATTTTAATTGCCTAATTTTGTGGAAATTATGGGCCCAGATCCAGGCATCTAAATCTGCAGAATGGTATTTAGATAAAAAAGAACCTATACTTCATTCCGTGACATTGAGAATAGTGTGGATTTGAGTGCTCTGCAGTTGCTAAGTCAACAAAATTACAAATCATTGAAATTCTGGGGAATGAAGGTTGAGGAGCCTGGAGAAAAGATATCTGAGGGAGTGATTAGGGAATAATAAGTTGAGCTTCCTTAGTTTGCTTCTAGTCCTAGCTGAACAGCTTTGGTTCCGCAGCCATGCCTTTGGGTGCTGATAGTGATGTTTCCTGCCAATGTGGATCAGAGGTAGAGGGAACCTCCTTCTCCCAGATGGATGGATGTCTAGAAGCTCCTTTCCCTGGCCTGTGAGAAGATTTTACAAAGCACTTGTTTTGTCCGCTTGAGTCATGGTGATTTCCAGTAATTCATTGTACAGGGAAATCAACTACTTCAGGAAATTAATTAAGTTTGAAAACAAACACTTGCCCTTTTACATGGCTTTGTTTTCTCTTCTTTCTCCCCACTATCTCCCCTACTTCTATATTACCACATTTCGATGGACTTGCTACATTTAGCAGCTTTGTGCCGTCCCTTTGCATGGGGGTCCTCTGAACCCTATGTGGACTCCCAAAGATGATGTTTGGAATGCTTTCCTCAACACTTAGACCTAAATGTTTTCATTTTCTAGGGCATACACTAGAACAGTTTTCCCTTGGAGAAGTCTCTGGTTATTTGTGCTTGAAGCAAAAGTTAGTGAGAAGTCTATTGACCCTTTAAGGCACCAATATTCAGCTATTTGCTTGTGGTTCTTTACTTGATAAATTACTAATTTAGGGTGAAATCATACTCTTTAGTGGCTCTCTGTTCATAAATCACAATCTGACATTTTTTCTCTGGGGGAAGATTGCTGTTTGCAGTATGCTCTGCCACCAGAACAGATGACAATATTAGTTTATCAGGAGAAACCTATATTTTAAAAACAAATCCTGATGCAATAAATTCCCAGCTGTCTGTATTGCTGCTTGAATGTTTTTATTGCCTGACTGTCTCTGTGATCTTGAGCTCAGAAGCCTTTGTATAGAAAGATGAGAAATCCAAAAATGGAATGTATGGTCAAATGGACAGAAAAGGGAAAGCAGTATTTCAATTTGACAATGGTTTAACAGCCTGTACAGGTATTACAGCAGATTACTTATGCTGATGAGAAATCACACACCACTTTCAATTAAGCAGCTTTTAATCAAGAATAAGGTTTTACTAAAGCTGGAATCCAGCATTTTAAAGAATTTGTTAAGCTCTTCTTGTTTTAAATTGCTACCACAAAATTTAAGGTTAGATTTTTAAAGGTGCTTTAAGCCCCTGACTCTGGCAGAACTGGAACTTTATATTGTACATCGCTCACTTGCCTTTCTGACTAGCACACAAGGCACACACTGAACTAGTGTAAGGTCCCTGCACATATGATTTACAATTGCTTCTTGAAGGAAGAGCAAGACAGAGAAATTCTAGGGTTTATCCCCTGTCTCTTAGATGGCAAAATGGAAATCTCCATCTCAAGCCCTTGTGCTTAACCGTATGATGCCCGTTCTACTTTGCTGCTTCTAAGACAAGGACTAGCATCTCAGCCTGTGGTTTTTGCCGGGCCATTGGTGACAATACATCTGTGTGAAGAGCAGTGGAAGAAGTATCTTTCCCTACTCCCCCATGCAATATGCTTTCCCTGACTGTGACTGGGTGAGTTTCTCTCCTCCCCTTGCTTTATACCACACAAAAGTAGCTGGGAGGTTGTGAGCGATGGCTTAGCCCACTCAGATAGCTCGGATGGGGAGCTGTTCCTAGTGCAGTCAGGTGCTTTTGGGGAGGGAGTTGTAATGCACTGGGTCTCCTCCCTGCTCTCACATGGGGCTGGACTCCCAGGGGCCACCAAAGCTTTGAGAAAACAGAGAAGAGGCCTTGGGATGAACTCATGAGCATCTCCTGAAACCTTGCCACCTGTTTCTTCATTGTAAAACAGGAGCAGTGTGAGAAGCAGTACTCAGCGCTTCATTTTGAGCAGATTTGTGTTCTCTGTTCTTCTCTCTCAAACACTGCTTTGGAGAAAGTTGAAGTGAAATGACTAAAAAGCAGGAGGAAGGGAAGGAGGAGGTCAGGAGAAGATGTTTGAACCCAGTTCTGCTTCTGGTACCAGCAACTTTGACATCCATTCCTGCCTTTGCTGCCCCCTTCCCCGTCTACCAACCAGTGTGAGGCCTCTGTTGCTCGCACCTTCCTCCTCTGCCATTATAAATGGTGCTGCTGATGGGCTTCTCTGCAAAGGTGTCTTCTGTGTGTGCGTCAGGTTAGGGGACACTTGGGCAAGGTGCTCACCGTGTTCCTTGTGCCCTCGGCCTGAGAGTGACCAGGAACAGCAGCCACAGCAGCAGTGCTCGGCTCTCCAGTCATGCTAAACGCATTTTTAAATAGCTAAAACCACAGGTTCTTTTGTATTCCAGTAGAGTACTGCTGGTGTAAGAACATTGTTCCCATGGGCCTGGAAATGCCTTTACATCCTTAATGTGTCTATCCTTCAGAGAAAACAGGCATGTGCAATTAATTCTCATACGTATGCTACTTCAGCCTATTTGAAATTGTATGTGTATATGTGCAAGGTAATTAATTTCCATTCTTCAGAAGTAAGAGTGTGAGGGAGGTTTTTTCTCTTTTTCTTTTTTTGCAGTGGCAGGATAAGGAATCAAACTTAGTTGTTTTGGGTTTTTTCCTCCCAATTCTGTGCTGTTTCTTCCAGATCACAATGCTTGGAAAAGTATAGTCCTCATACAGAGGAGTAGCAAGCAATAAAAAAAGCGAACGATCAAGAAAGGTATATTTTTAATGATTACCACTATGTAGCACAAATCAAAGAAAATCATACCATTTCTGATTTAGTCCTTAATCTAAGATAATTCATTTCTTTCTGGGAGATAAATCATCTTTCCAAAGGATGCTGTCATGATAAGAGCAACAGGAAATCATTATTGGAACTAAGACTCATGCTTCAGTGCAAGTTGCCTCATGAAATTAGTTTGCAGTGTAGTTAATGTACACTGGGTTTGGTTTTCTCTATGGTTGCCTGTTTAAAATGTCCCTTGGGATAAGCACTTAAGTGCATAGCTTTAGGGTTTGCAATCCACCAGCTAGAACTCTCTTCAGTGTTCAAGTAGGCGGGGATGTGACCACTGCCAAAAGGAAATACAAGCAAAAGAGAAGAAGTCCAAGTGACAGACTCTTCTTTGTTGCAGTATCTTCTCTAACTTTGCTTTCAGAAAATAATTTTAGCTCCTCAGAAACAAGGCTAGTGCATCCAGGCAGTTTGGTACAATTGCTGTTCTTTTCCACTCATGATGTAACTCATAAAAACGTCTTGCACCATTTATGCAGAGTCTGTTGTACTTGACATAAAAAGGTGGAAAGAAGTTGTTTCATGAAGACTGTGGTGTGTTCCTCTGGGAGTCATGAAACTCAATTTTCCCTGAACATAATTAATATCTTCCCCATTATGAACTCGGGAAGGTCCATGTAGCCTGAAATGGCAGCAGACTAATCATCAGAAGAGACACAGGGCTGAGAGAATCATATGCCGAGTATTCATTTAGAAAATGAACTTCAGGAAAAAGCAGAGAGAGGCACTAATGTCGGGCTTTATGGCTGTGCTCTACCACCTATACAAACAACAGACTTCCACTGACCTACAGCAGTTGTCACGCAGTGCAGGGGTTGTTTCAGCAGCACCGCTACCACATTTGCCTTGCCGATGTGGGGCCAAAATCCTTCCTTGATGCAATCCCCTTCGCTCTGCTGAAGGAGCACCGTAGCTGAATTTAGCTCATGCCTTCTATGAATTGGAGCCTTTTACCAGAGACACAGCTATTAAAAGGAGAGTTCAGCACAGCATATTCCACACACCGCACCCCCGCCCAAAATATTTTTTTAAAAGTCATTCTGGACCATGGTATTTATCAATCAGGAAGCTGCGCTCATCTTTTTATCAGATGTAATAGAGGCTGGCCAAAGCCTTCAAGAGCGTAGTGTCATTGGTGGCTGACTGGGGAGGAGTATGGCCCAGAGCAGCTGGGAAATCCAGGCAGGAGCTTTTAACCATTACCTGGTAATGAAAAAGGGACAAGTGACCAAATGGGTCAGATGTGGTTTGCATTGTGTTTGTGTGGTGTTGTGGGGTGACTAAAGAGTATGTGGCCATTGTGTGAATCCTTGATTAGCAGACTCAAGCGACAGTGGAGTTCTAGGGAGGAGGTACAGAAACCTGAGGAGATTAAACCCATCTTTTAGTCGTAACCATTTACATGGCCATGGCAGCAGGGCAGAGTAGCAAAAGGCCACCCTGGTTCAAGAGTTTCTGCCAGAATGTAGTGAATCTTTGGGGATTTTCATTTTATTTCTCAGTATGGCTCTCCCCTGGGCAACAGAAGTATCACATTACTTTCCCAACAGGCAACACAGGACTAGATGTTATTTTGCAGATTTGGGTGTAGTAAAATGGTGCTGTCCCTTGAACATGTCCTGCTTATCAGTTTCCACTTTTATCACCATTTTCTATTCAGGGACATTGAACAATACATTCTTTAATACTCCAGAAAAATAAGTTTTCTAAAGAGGTTTTAAGCTTGTGTCTGATCTTTTCTAACTATTTGACTTGATGATTTATAAGAGAACCTCTTCTCTGTGTTCTTCTGAATGAACCGGTTCAGCCTTTTTCAAGGATCTCATCCTGCTGACATCTCTGAACAAACACATGGGAGCTGGGTGATGAGCTAGATGTGATTAAACCACAGTGGAAAAGCTCCTCCAACCCTGAGAGTTAGTTCAATAACACACGACATCTTTACCAATGAAGCGAGAAATCAAGGCATTCCCTGTGTTTTCTGATGAAGCCTCTGAAATGTTTTAATTCTGTGAAGGGGGCTGACCTGTGACTAAGAGTGACTCTGAGGCAACAGCCCGAAAAAGCCTGTGGCATGACATTAGTTCTGCTGTAGAAGTCAGGAGCTCATCAGCACACAAAGGGAGCTTTAGAAGGGACTGATTTGCAAAGGCAAACAAGGTGGGAGCCTGCCATGGAAGTATGTGGTGGTATTCTCATTATAGCCACCTCTCGCTCCTATGAGTTCATTTTCTCATTGCTACAGGCAATGAACTTGTAAAATGTCAAAACTTTGGTAGGTTGTAGCATCTCGGTGTGGCGCAGGATACTAAGCATTCACACCTCCCATGGAAGCTAAGGAGAGTTCAGCATGTTTTAATTCTGACTGGCTTCACAAATTAGAACCAAGTCCTTCATTTACCAGTTACCTGCATTTGTTTGGTGCTGATCAAGTCTGCTGATGTTATCCTATTTGTATAGGTCAACAGCATTAATTGGTTTTTGTGGCTCTTGTATATTGAGCATGCAAAGCGTGGACTGTCTTGCCAAGAATAGAAGCAGAGGAAAATTAAAGAGTGCTTATGTTGGAGTAATCATAAGATGCTTCCAGGTAATTTTAATAAATTAGTTGTTCGAGTCACTCATATAGCACTAAATTAATCTGTCTAGAGCAATGTGCTGTATTTTCTATCAATCATTTTTTATTTTTCTTAATTACATTTCCCCTGCTTTAGCTATTGCCTTCTAGCTGTGGAACCACTATACTTTAGCTGCAGTAGGTACAAAGATTAGAATACAAACAGTGCATTTAGCTCTCAGCAGGAGACTGAGTTTAAAAGTGGTTCAGTGAGTGAGTGCACAACAATGTTAAATGTGGAGCGTACCGCAGATCGAGGAGTGGTTCTGAGAATCCTGCTCAGCTAATGCAGGAGGCACATACCCAGGGCTAAAGAGTATGCAGAGGTACTAGAAAAGACAGCCCTGGATACCTAGTGGGCTATTTTTGTGTAGATAATGGAGGTCACTTGGCTTTTACTAAACATCAGAGATGAAAATTTTTAATAAAATAGGTTATTTTCAACCTAGCAGAGACTTCCCTTTTCTGCACAGTGGTATTATCAGAAGTCCTTGCAGCTAAAGAAGCCATGGGAAATGTCACTTGCATGTTCAAAGGCCCCTTTTCCCTTTCCCTGCCGCTGATCCGTCAAGAGCAATTCTAGCAAAGTCCAACCAGTTAGACTGGCAAAGAACCAGTCCAGATTGTCACTTCAGAACATAAGGCCCTGATCCTGTAAATCTGTCCTGTCTTCACAGAGAGCTTCTGAGATTCTGTGCAAACTTACGAGTTACCTGCATGTGCTCTTTACAGAATGATCATCTTCAATAACCTCTCTCCAAAATGTTAGGTGTCAGCACGCTTAAGCACTGGAAGGTAGGATTTCAAGCTAGCAAAACAGGAGGTTCAGCAGAGAGTGCTGAACCATACTGAACGTACCAATACGGCTTTATTAACGCTTTCTTACTTCTGGAGACAATTACTTGGCAGGGCATACGCAGAGAGATTTGGAAAAACCCTGGGAATGCAATGCAGAAGTGCTGGCTTACAGCCATAGCTCATCCAAGCCTGCAGTTGGAATACATTCGCCTTGGGTGTACTCCAAGGGGAGGGGAATGTCTGATGTACTTGTGGGGCGGGGGGGTGGAAGGTAAAAGCACAAAAATTGCAAAATTGGCACAAATGTGCTGAAGATACAAGTGAGCAAATCATTCTTAACTGGCACCAATAAAATCTTTATGATGGAATAGCTATATTTAGATTTCTTCTTACTTCCCCATGCATCTTCTGGGGTTTTTTTTCCTTTTCTAAATCTGTGAAATTTTACATGTCTTAATTGATAATAATGTTAATACTAGGCTAGTGCATCCTTTAAAACCTAAGTATTGGCTGAGCTATAGCAGTGTCCTAGTTTTTATTGTTTATGCATAATGTCAACTACACTGTTGCCTGAGTGTTGAGGTCGAGCCCTACAGTCTGGATTAACTGTGCGCATTTGCTAATTCACTAGGTATTTACATATGTTCTCTTGGGTAGTACATATCTAGCAGAACTGTCTTGCTGTCGGTATATTTATTAATCTGGCTAAAGATAAGATATATAATGCAGCAGTTTCAGTTCTTAAAACAGTCCTCTTTAAAAGTGCTTCACCTGCATCTGTTTAACTCGAGTGTTATGCTTTCGATCAGATTGCGTGATGGATGTTTAGGGGAAACACCAACCTGGTTTCAGCCAAAGTGCATCTTGATTTTGAGTTTTCTTTGCTGTTTTTTTTTTTTATCTGGCTATGAATTTTTTTTTCCAGTGTATCACGCTGAAATATGTATGAATGCTTCCAATCATGATTTCTGGCCATCTGTGCAGTCTATGGAGATTTCGTAGGCTATTTCTATTAAAATTCATCATTTCTTATACATTGTGTGGAGGACCACAGTTGTATAGGAGATACTGGAGGAATGCCCTTGTGGTTCTGAAGTGCTGAAAAGCATAACACAGAGAACAATATAACGAAACAAAGGCTTTAAAGTGCCAGTGGATTATCCATAAATAGTTGATAAAGCTGAATATACCTTTATGTAAAGCAAGGCAATGTGTGCCTAGTATTAAAATGAAGTAGACTATTCAGAAAAGTAGATACAGGTTATCAAGACAAATATTTTAAAAGCAGGATCTGCTTTATTGGAAAAGCCTCTCAAGAGGAAGGGTGGAAGATACTTCACACAGATCTTTGTAAGATGAGATTGGTCAAAAGTAATTAGTCTAGGCTCAGTGCTGCACTAACTAGGTAATGGAAGACAGCCTCGGGTCTTTTCAATGTTTAATTATTATGCTTCTGTGAATATTCTCCAAATTCAGGTCACTCAAATCATTAGGTGCTGATCACAGATGAACATTTCCTAGCCTATGTGCGTTTTGCAGTATGTGCTCAAAAGATTAGCAATTGTGGATGCAAATTTAAGAAGGCTTGTGGATGGAAGAGCTGAGCTAATTCTGCATTTCACTAAGATCTAAGGCTAGCAACTGTCCAATATGTCTGAAGCTCTTAGAAACACAAGTCCTAATTTCCCATAAATTAATTGTAGATGTTTAATTTTGAAACAGTAGTTCCAATCTTCTCATTTTAAAGCTTCTAAAATTTCTATTTACATGTTGTCTTTCTAGAGTTTCTGATACTTACCAAAAATAAACAAACTGTTCCCACAGGCACAGTATTTATAGGTCAGCATACTGGCTGTTTCATGAGTAGTGCTGAACTAATAGAGCTGTTGTTAATCTAACCTTATCTGATTTAAAATGAGAAGTTTTCAAAACTTCAGCAGTCAACAGACCTGACATTGCAGTGTGAAGTTCCTAAGAACCCAAAGACTAGTTCAGTACGGTACATGCTGGCATCCCATTTCAAGGAACACTTCGCTTCTCAAGTACACAATTAGACATCTGAGATATTTGTGTAACATCTATCTCCTAGGAGAACACCATTAGTGTAAAAGTCTCCTTTGCGTGCTTTTTGTCCTGTTCCAGGCTGGAGGTGGACTCTAGCAATTCAGTGACAGATGACAAAACACATATGTTATCCTCCAGCAGGTTGGTGCCTCTGTTGTACTTAGCATCCAAACCAATTTTTGTACCCTTTTGCTATAGCAGTTGATTTTTAATTTCTTCCTTGCTGTTTTTTGTTGTGAGAACAAATGCCACCACAAGAAAAAGCTGGATTTGTATATTTCTGCTCTAGCCAAAACCATCTTTCATTTCAATTTAGTGCTGCTGGCACAACCCCAAAGGCTCTTGATGTTTACAGTGAGGCCTTTATATGCAGCGCATAAGATCAGCTTATATCAATCAGGAATATCCAGGGGGCTTTAAGATGTGTCTTCAAAGGACCTTGAAGTTATAGTTTTGCTGTTGATCTCAGATGTCTCTAGTAATGAATTCAACACAAAGAAAGTTTACTATAATAATTCCTGGTAACGTGGACATGCACTAGAGTGAGAAGACATCTCAGAAAGAGTATTTACACTGCAATCCTCATTGAAGCCCCATGGACAAGGGAAAGCTGTGTAGAAAGTATAGTTGTGAAGCTAAACATTCACCAAAAGGTGACCTTGAGAGTTTTGGTGTTGAATTTCCGTTCCTGAGGTGGAGAAAGGTTATATAATCAGGAGAGGCTTAAAAGGCTTTTGGCTTGCTAAGGCTGGGAGTGCAGCTGGCTGAGAACTTCCTGAATACCTATCACAGTGTGCAATTCCTCACTCTCTTCCTCTGCAACCAACGCAAACACGCCAGCCTGTATTTTCTGTTTAGAATCATAATCAATAAAATGCCCCAGGTGTCCTATCCAGCCACTCTACCAAGCTCAGCTATCTTATCTGTGACCCTCGCAGGACATCGTTCACTTCAATCGTTCACAGCTTGCCAAAGCTTTTTCTTCTGTTTTGTGACAGGGTTTATGGCTTTATTTCAGACATGTGAGACCTCCCCAGGACTGACTGACTCATCACTGAACGGTTTGAAAACCAACAGATATGTCCCTCAGCTTGCTCAGCCAGAGCTCCAACATCTGACAATGACAAAATTGCATTAGGCAGCAACTCTGCAAGTGCAGAGCCAGGTGATGTCACGCACTGAGTCGCTGCCACAAATTGAAAGGATGCTTTGGAAAATTAGGCTCAGTGGAAACAGGTACTGATGATGCCTTGGGACTGCAAAAGCTCACACTCCTCTTTGAGATCTAGCAGTGAGAAATGGCACAATAACTTGAACGATGATCTGAGCTTTAAAAACTAATACAAAACTCACACCGAGTCCATTTTTTAAAACTACTTGAAACATCATGTATCAAAGTAACTGGGAGCTAAGCTGAGGAAAAACCTTTTGTTTTTTGCTAAGCAAATTCATTGCAGCTTAACTGGGAAAAGTTCGCAGGAACATTTTTCAGTTTGAGACTGTTGCCTAAATTTGTCACGTTTCTGGAATGTGCTGTCACAGGATGAAAAATGTCACCAACAAATCAGTTACAGAAATTCAGGAACATGGGAATTGGTTTGTTGGGGGCGGGGGGGGACTGGAGGTGTTACTCTTTGTTTTTTTCAATGGGAGAAAGAGCCAGGGTTTTACTGCTTCTGAGGTTTCTGTCAGCTTCTTCCTAGTTTGAATTAGGAGTAGCAGGAACAGCCAAGTCAAGCCTGGAGTTGGGCAGCATAGGTACTATTCTGGCTCCGCAGCAGTCGAAGGGTTTTACTTCAGAAGAACCAATAGGCCTATTTAATCTATGTATACCACCTAATATATTGTGAAGCTTACTGTACTCCCAATAGCATCTGGGATGATAGAAATCTGGTTTAAAGTTAGTGCTATTCTTTGGTACTTACTTGGTGTTTAATGTTTGCCTTTGGCTTTTTGCTGATTTCACCAGAAACGAGCTTGGAAATTCACTCATGAAATCAAAAGAATTTTCATGCTGTCCTTCAGTGAGGGCAGTGACTATCTGGGTCTGCTGCAAAATCCTCCTCAGGGAGGAAGCTGCTATAAATTACAAAGTTCCATAGGATACATTGAAAAGGAACTCTCAGCACTTTTTCCCACCTCTGAAGCTTATAAACTTAAGCATCTTATAGCCTACCTGCATGTGTTCTTCTCATTGACATGACATTTATTTCCACTGGGTTAAAAATGAAAATTAACATACTCAGTTTTGAAATTGCTGGTGACTGTAACAAATGAGAAAGTTACTCTGCAAGGTTTAGCTCTGTGGGATCAGATATGATGTTCATATGTAACTATTGGGATACTTCATTTTTTACTGAGAGACCAAATCCCCATATGGACTTCTCCATTGCTGTGAGAGGCAGATCACGTTGGGGCTGAGAGGGATAGAGAAGCTCAGGAGGAGATCCTATCAGAAAGAGAAATCTGGCCATTTGAACTGACCAGAGACTTTGATCTGAATGAAGACAGCTGCATTCTGTAAATTGACTCTGAGAAACCATCCGAAGAGTATTCTCCAATTATTCACTGAGCAGGAACTTTTCCTATTGCAGTAGCTATCATGTCTTTGATATAAAGCTGTGAGAGAGTCATGTTATAAAGTTCAAGTATCCTATTTATATTAATTTTTTCAGATTTGTTTCCTCTACCTTCTGATTAAAATGTGTAGCCACTGTGATAGAGGTGCATTGCTAGAGCTTCTTCTTTCATAGGAAGGTGCCGATAATGTCAGGAAAACAAATGGAAGAGAAAAGCTGTCTGATTGAAAGTAAATACTTAGAGCAGTTTCAGCAGTCCTTTGGGTGGGAGCTAATATAAAGTTGCTTAGTAAATCAGTAAACAAGTTAAAATGTGCACAAAAAAGATAAAGAAGTAGAATACCGTCTGAAATGAATGGCTCCCAGGAAATAAATCAAGCAATCAAATACGTGAAGAGCTGGACAGAATCTCAATCCCCTGTGCTGCAGAAGACACACACAGCTTTCCTCTCACACTTCCACATCCCTGAGGTTATTGGCCTTGACTGTAAATATTTTGTAGTTTTGTCGAGACTTACTTAACCTTTACGGCCAATGTGCCTTGATTACAGTCTTTTCACTGGAAGATTTAAGAGAATTCAAATCATCTCCATTAACCCTGTACCAGTAACTGCTACAAAGCTTGCGTCTATGATTGTATATTTCTAAGCCTACAATAGATTTTAAGGTTTTCAGAGCTCAAATTTTCCAAACTTTACAAAATATATTTGTTTCCACTAAACAGGTAAAGCTGCAATAAAATGATGTCTCTAATAGGGCTTAGACTTACAAAAGGCAGGAAATCTGTAGCTTAGTTTCTGTGGAAACTGAGCACTCAGAAACCCACTGTGAACCTTTGAGAAATTTATAATAATGCTTAAGCTTCTACTGCTCCATTTTTTTTGCACTCTTGGCAGAGTCTCATAGTTTGGATTGAGTTTATGTATATCTTTTGGGTTGTAGGAGGCATGTGTAGGGAGTCTTATTTTAAGCATTTGAAGCTAGATGCTATTTCCCATATTTATCTTACTAGAATATTCTCTCATTAATAGTTAAAGCATCATGATGGAAAAATGTTTCATTCTCGTGGTTAGGAAGTGTTTGCAGACAGGATGATACTCACTTAGAGGAACCATGTCTTCAGTACCACAGCACAGTTTACCTGCTTCCCATGGATTGATCCAGAACCATGAGAAAGCAAACTGAGGTTTTAAATAGATGACCCAGGTATCCTGTTTGATGGCTTACAGCCATCAGTGTTGACTAAGAGCTGTTTAAAATACAGGACTTAGAAATTAAGACAAATCAGAAAATGAAATTAAAACGGCAGCCTCCACGTGTGTATGTTCTTACCCAGTCTGATGCTTCAGAGCATGCTGAACAGGACAAGCCTTCCTCTTAAACTAGTGGAAAAGTCTAGGCCAATTTGCAATCTTCTGGGGCTCACCTGCTTGCTAATAAACTTTGTGCTGGCAAATGCTCCCAACAGAAATCTTGCTGCTTAGAAAGGCCAAATAGACATGGTTTTGCTGATTTTCGCCCTTATGGTATCTTGTTTGACTAGCAAACAGCGTGTCATCCGTATATTCATGAGTGACCAGCTTTGAGGAACTGCTGGCAGTATATAACCTTCCCTGCAGTCCCACCACTCCCTTGTCATGGAGGCTCTGCTGCAGCACACAGGTATTTGGGATTTGATCCATTAAATAGGCCTTCTCTATAAAATCAGTTTGTCTATTTCCTACTTGGTGCCTTGTCAAAATCCAAGTGTTGTTTTGTTTCTCCTTACTGTCAGTGTACCTCCTGTATCTTTCACACTGCAAACAAAAGTAAAGCTGTTGGGCAGCTTGTCAAAAACTGTTTTGCTTTGCTCTCTGGTATCCTGACCAAGCCGAAGGGGCTAATGCCGGCCCCTGTGCGCGCTGTACTTGCAATAGCTCTGGATCCAGCCTCAATAGCGACTGGTGACCCCTGCGCTCATCATATGGACTAGAAACTTTTTCTAAACCATAGAGTGAAACTTCCGTCAAGCACTATGATGTGACGCATAAGGTGCGGCTGGACAGTGCTGCCTGATTAGGCCCCAGGTAGAGACAAGAATCAATAATAATCCAAGGCCTTTCAGGCGGCCATAACCACACTGTTAGGGAGTCACCAAAACTAGGGACTGTGGCCAAAGCCTTTAACCAGTAATCCGAACCAATTTCCTCTCTTTCTCAAATGTTACAGGATTTTAAAGTTTTTGAACAAAGAACAAGAGTTTACAAAGTATGCCCTTTCTAAATGAGTTTAACAAAACTCTTGCATAAAGTATGAGTGCTACAGTTATGTTTTCTAAGTCAATATGGCTTTGTGTATAAAATTGTATAAGAAATTTAAATCTTCCTGAATTGAGCTGAACTTGAAAACATTATAATTACAAATGATCTTTTAGATCCAGAGATGAGGAAAGGAATTCCTTACCACTTGTTATCCTTTGTTTTTCTTCTTGTATTTCAACAAGCAGTGTCACAACTATGCATAGGCTATATAGGGGAACTGTACATTTAACACATCGCGCTTTCAGAGAAGCAATTGAAATAGACTGTGTTCTGTTCCTTCTGTGATTCGTCATAGATGATGAAGTGATGTGTCCAAGGCCTTGAAAATTCATTTTGAGCGTGTGTATTCTTTAATAATGAGTATGCAGACCAGACTGCTGCAGTTTATCTTTTAGTTTTCATGTCCTATTTATTTTTTACTGCACGTCACTGTCATTGAGTCACATCACTTTCTGTTTCCTTCTCTTTCCTTTTTTCATTCCTGAAAATAAAAAGAATTGAAAAATTAAATGAAGTCAATATTTGTGCTTACTATAAGGCACATCTTGCCTCCTCATATCAGACAGTTCCCAATTATGTTAATGGCCTTTAATGAAGTGCAAGTATTCAAGATAAGAATTTGGTTCTGTGATTAAGGAGAAAATAGTTTTTTGTCATAGAATAACTAATTTGTAGAAGATTGTCATAATTTTTATTTCTTTTGGGATTAATGACTTGTTTCTGAACCAATTCCACAATTTCCTAATCTGTTCTGCCTTCAGAAATATTTAATAAATGCTACAAGCAAGCAAATAGCTGAGAAGCTATGGATTGTTTATGAAGCAAGTTTTGACATTCAGTTTTCAGACTCTACAGGTTTATTCATGAAAAAAATAGTTTGTGGGTTTTTTTTTTTTAAATAGTCAATGAGATCAATCACATTCTACTTGTTAGGCATAACTTAATCAATGATCACATAATGAGGTAAAATATGTTCGGTCAGAGAAATTTGCGTGAACCTACTCCAGGCATGTTTTATAGCACACCCCTGTTTCAGTAACACCTGGACATTGAATTATCTACATTTCCATCAGTTATTAGCCAAGATGCTTGCTAAAATCTTGCAGAATTCAGTAAACATATATGGAAGAGGAAAATAAATTTCTAGCTAAGTATTGATATGTTTAAATGGGCAACAGTTTTCCAGATATACATTTTTTGGAGTGGAAGTTAATCTTAAAAAGGGAATTTGTTCCTATATAGATGTATTGTTTCATGAATTCTCATTAATTCCTGCTTTCTTTGCAGATCTTTTTGGCTGGCATAATACCTCAGCTTAATAACATGTCCATCCTGTAATGGGAAAGACAATTCCATTTGGTAGTTACTTCTCTGTTTTCATCCTATCTGTTTCAGAATTAATACCAGTTTCACAGACCTGGGTACTATATTTTGACACACAACGTCTGGGTAATCAACATTCAGAGATAATCCTCTCTGCTTCAGGCCTTCCATTCAATAATATTGCTGCTGACACAGAGCTTGGTGGGTTTGCCATTGTCAGGTTTTTATCCCTTCCTTTCTGATGACACACTTAACCTCTGCTTGGCTTCCAGCTGCAGTGCCACAGAGGCTGGGTGGGCTCAGCCAGAAGTAGGGCAGAGATTGTCACCTTCTCATAGGCCAAGCACAACAAGAGCTGCTTTGCCTGTTGTGCATTAGACTTTTTGTTTGCATGTCAGTATAGTTTAGCTTCATGTTTTAGGTCTTTAGAAATGGTAGCGTGTTTAGCGCTGATCAGATTAACGTGACAAAATTAATAAAGTGCTTTAATACACAGGGAGAAGAGACTGAAGGGAATTGAAATTAAGCAGACAGAAGAACAAAGGCAGTTCTTAAATGAACATTTTTAGCAGTAGCTTAACATTATAAAGATTAATAGGAATTAATTTACATATATAATGCAATGTACAGAACACAATTCAAACTGACTACCGATTCTACAAACAGTATTATTGTAAAAGAAGAGCTACATAAAATATGTGTGTCTGTTTTCTTGCCCTGGCCCAGTAAACATGCTTGACCAAAACTACAGTAAGTGCCAGTCATTTTCAGATGTTCTTGTGTCATGTGCCTTCATCTTGGACTGTACAGGCATAGCCATCCTACATGTTGATTTGCTTTTTTTTTATAATAGATCAAAATCATACATAGGCATAAGTAATAACGCTCAACATTTATGATAACATTGAGCCAAAACAAGTTGATTGATAATCTACTGGTTGATTGCTCAGAGAAGTAAGAGTGAAAAAAAGCCTAAGAACCAAGGACTAACTCAGTAAGAACAAAGGTCATTTTATGCAAGTTGGCTTAATTAAGTCTCCCAGCAAGTTACTGGGTAAGATTCAGCCCAAAATATGCAATTCACACTGAGTAGGTTCAGCTGTTCCTCTAAGCATTCCCTGCTCATCTTCTCTCGATGTAGTGTTCTGTAGGGAGGTACCTTTTATTTGCCCAGTTGCAATGTTTATATATAGTGCTATAGGAAGGCGTAGATCTGGGGAGCACAGAGCGTAAATCCAGACTGAGAGCTCTCCTAAAACCCATCAGCTAGGGCTAGGATTACCAAAACTAATATGGGATTTCTTGTATGGTCTGATTAAATCTTAGGTATTCAAAATCATCATAATAAATAGTGTGATATTTCCTGTATTTCTCCAACATCTGCTGTTTCCTTCTGTGCAGACAAATAGCACATCCTCAAGCTGCAAACCTCTCTGACATGTATGCATGATAAGAAATGTCACTTCATGCCTTGTCTACTCTGGATGATCACTGGGAAAGGGGAGAGAGAAATGCCTGAACATCAAAGATAAGAATAAAGGTCTTTAAAAGGAGCAATTGCAACAGATAAGCAATGACACCTTCCTTCATCCCCACACAAGCTGCATGTAGTAGGACATGCATTGCTGTCTCAGTCAGCCCAACGTACCATGTAATTTAACTCACTAGTTCACACTATTTTGCAGCAACCACAAGCTGCTGTCACCCTAGGAAGTGAAGGCAGGAGTGCTGATACTGCAGGGCTGCTGTTTGTATACAACAAATTGAGAATTGCCAAGATGGGTGCCCACAGCGCATTCACATAAAGCACGCTGGAGAGCGAGCGGTGGGCCTGCTTTTGTTTGTATCTGGCCATCTGTGATTGTGCTCACTTGCAACAATACCCCACTTGAAATTTGCGTTTCCACATGACTGCCTACTGTTTTCAAACGCTGTCAGATGGTACACTGGAGGAAGTTGGTCTTTACAGTTCGCCAGGTCTCCCTTGAAACCAATGCTTTACATGATGTCCGGATGCTGAAGGTTAAGGCTAATGGGAAACCAGGGCAAGGAAGACTTTAATTCCGAAATAAAATTTGAAGGAGATAGTGTATTTTAGAAAGTGTAAAATTGCTTTGTAGAGTTTTCAGAGCTCCTGTTCCTTGTCGTGTTCTGAACCTGGTGCTTTTAGAGCTACTCTACTGAGCACAGACCAGCTTGGCAGCTGCTGACTCTCATCAAGTACAGTGGTGGGAGAGTTGTAGTGTTTCTCAGGGCCCGCTCTCAGCACCTGCTTTATTTTGCATCATGGAGGTGGCACGTTCTTGAATGAGGATTTGCTTCTGCTTCCAGTCTGTACAGAAAATGTACCTTTTCTAAATGGAATGTAAAAGAGAGAATAGTGTGTGCAGTTCTAGACGGCGCAAAGGTGTTTCTTATGTGTGTGCAGGGACAAGTACGTATAGTGCATCAAGGAGGATCTTTCAACAGCCTCAAGTTTGAGTTTCTCTAGTTTCCATATTGAATGAGAGCTCTGAAAATGGGCCGAGGATGGTGCTCCCCTGAGGAGTGGTCTGGAAATGAGGTAGCACAGATATTTTTAGCATGTAAGTTTTGTCCTGTTGGCAGTGCACAGACTTTGAGTGAAGTAGCCATGTCCTCTAATGCAGTGTAGTTTCCAAAATTAATTTGTCAGAAATAATGCTGATTTATTCTTAGCGCAAGAATTACTTCAAATTCCAGTTTTGGCCAGTAGAGAAGAGGACACTGGCTCAAGTTCATGATCACGTATCTGTATGTTTAGAGAGAGTTCAGTTTCAAGTCAATCTAACCAAGAAGTTGATTATCTGAAATACTCACAGTCTTGGAACAAATCTCTGCATTTAGTAAGTGCACTTTGATCTTTTGGCTGCCTGTATCAGTGCATGTTGTTTAAATTAGAAAATTGGCTCAATTAAGAATCTGGGGTTTATTGTGCAATTAGCAAAATAATCTAGAAAAACTGATAGGTTTTAAATAATTATTTCTTGACTTTTTTTGCTGTAGTCCAACTATGTTACCTAATATCCCGGTGCACTCTTGATCAAAGACCTACATCCTACTCCCGCAGGAAGGTAAATTGACTGGTTCGATGGGTCTCTTTTCTAGCTTCTGTAACCTCTGTCGTCTTCTGCACTGGCATCATCTGCCTTAGTACCTTGGGTGGAGGGTTGCATAAAGATGTTGCATCAAAAAGCAATAGAAGGGAAGCTGGACACAACCTCAAGAAAATTCTAGCTGACAAACAAAACAGCTCATATGGCAAAAGACATGCAGATAACCCTAACGAAGGGCTTGTCAGGAAGTAGACAATCATAAAGTGCTGCTTGTAGGTGCTGTTTGTGTCAACAAACGACTGATAATCGTTTTGGGAGAGTGAACAGATTTTAGCCCAAGGCACAGATAACATGCCAGTATCATGAACGCTATTCAGTGGCACTGGAGTGTCTACAGAGATGTTTAGTGTCTACGAAGATCATAATTTAGCCAGCTGAAGGCTGCAGCACCTATTTGGTGTTACTGCGTGTTTGGTTGCTTTTCAGCTGTCTTCATTGCTCTGTGGTGCAGCTCGGTGTTTATGGATAAAAGCTTCTTTGAGCAAAATTTCCTTTTGGATCATCTGAATAAACATGCCCACAAGGCCAGGAGTCCCTCGTCTTCAGCCTCTGTGTACAACAGCACTTGGAGCTGTGGTACTGTCACACTTGGATGGAACGGCTGTGGCCTCAGTTTAAACTTTTTTTCCACATTATTAATGATCTTAGGCAACGTCTGTGTGTTCTGCAGGTAGTAGTCTGGCCTCAGCCAATTTCTACTCTGGAATAAGGAATCCCCCAAATCCAAGTAAATACAGAGTCAGCAGATTGATCCAAGTTTGATCACACCATTAAGGATATCCCGTCATTTACAAAAAAAGGTTTGAGATTGGTTTGTTTGCTGCAGCTGGAAACCTTCATTTCATTACGCAAATTATTTCTCTGAAAGCTGCTAAGAAGGATTGTGGTCTATAATTAGAATAATACCCCACAGGATTACGCTCACAAATGTAATTATATAATCATTTAGAATTAAATTGTGCCATGAAACTACAGTGTTTTTGAAAGTGGTACTAGCATTTCTGGAGGGCTGTTTTTAAGATTTGCTGTTGTAAAGCAGATGCCACAGGCCATTTAGAAAGATTTTCAGTTCAGCAGAGAGCTCCCCCCACCTTTCCCTATCAAAAGTTTGACATTAATCAAGATTTGGGTTTTATGTTCAAATATCTGCTGTAATTCAGAACCAGTTAGTAGCAGAGAAATCGGATGTTTGGCTTTCAGTACTTAAGGTGAGATGGTATAGCTCGGAGTGTGTCTGTTGAAAGTCCACAGAGGAAGGCTGCTTTACACCAGCTCTTTTAGTACTTTAGTACAATTGGTACTTCAGTATTTCATTCAGAAGCAGACTATCAGTTGGTGAAATTGTTCTTTGGAGATTCGTGTCAGGGCTCTGTGGCAGGGAGGCTACGAGCTGCATTTATGTCCACGATGCTTTTAAGAGACAGAAGTGAAAAGGGGAGCAGATTCCTCTCTGTCCAGTACCAACCTGGTTGTGCTGCCTCCCTTGACGAACTGCTGCAGTGCGTTATTATCAAGTGGCGCGGTTCACGCTGTCACTGTCCTCCTTGGTGTGGTGCTCAGGACAACCTGCCTTCGGTTCCACAGTGATGTGAATGACAATACAGTGAACTCTGTCCATGCTTGAACCTGTGTGAATGTACTGGTGCAGTTCGTGGATGAACATTGATGCAAAACTATTTGGCACTAAATTCATTTCACTGCTCTTCTGCCTGAAATGATGAAATATAAAAATGAAATAGAGCAGTTTTAATGGGTGACTTTCTTCTTCAGGTATGCAAAGCCCTTTTAAATATCTTTACGCTGTTTACATGAGATAAAGTTTATCCTTTTCCTCACTTATAGTTCCTGGTCTTTTGCACAGACAAAACAGTACCAGAAGGTTTGTTTAGTGTAGCACAATGTCCTGAAACTCCAGAAATAAAGAGCAGTCCATTGCTCTGTTTTATTAGGAATTCATCCACTGTCTTTCCAGGTTGCTAACCCCTGGTTAGTGATCCCATGGGCAGTAGCAGGGTAAACTAATGAGGAACCGCAATATTTGCGACCTGAGAAAGGCAAATATTTCACTGAGCTCTCCAATTATCTCTGGTAGCCCCATGCACTTCTAATGAACAGAAGGAAATCAGCCTATCTCTTCCAGTGTGTTAACCAGAGCAACTTGAAATTCTCCAGGATTCCTGTGGAGAACGGGACCCAAATGGATGAATAAAAAGGTCGCACAATTGCTACTTCAGGGGCTGCCATACTCTTCCCAGGGCTGGCTGTCTCATGCCTGTGGTGTGCTTTGTTGATGCCTTTATTGTATGCAAAGTAAAGAGGCAGCAATTTTAGAACTGCAAGGGTGCTTGAACAGGAGCATGATCTGGCTGCTGGGAGACTAAAAAATCATTCTTCTCCAAGACAGCATCTCCTAACAAGGACTCCTCTGTGTTCAGTTGCTGGCTTAAATCTCAAGCAGTGCAACTGGGCAAGAAACAGGATGTCAGAAAATGCAAACCATACCACCCCATGTCAGGAAGAACAGGAGGATCTCAGGAAGCAGCGAGCATGGCATAATGGCCATCTGCTTTGGGAGGCAGAATCCTTTCCCATAACCTCCCATGTGAAGGAGTCTGTGGGAAATGGGACAAGACCTGGAGGTGTAGAAACAGGAAGCACAAGAGAAGTGTGTGGAGCGGTAGGAAGAGCTAGAGGTGTTCCGTACCTTAACACCTCAGGGACTAGAGATGAAGAATACAAATAAAGAAGTGTTTTCTAAAGCGAGGACAGGAGAAGCTGATACCCAAATTGATTTTGCCTGTGAGATTGGAACGTACGCAGATTTGTTAAAGCACGACAGAAGTTTGGAAAGGAAATAGAATTGGAGAACATTCTCCAATCCAGAAGTCTGTGCCATAATGAAACTCGTTTACAAGCAGATGTTCATAGAAAAAAAAAAATCAGTCATTTACAAAAATGTAAACTGAGAGCCAGTATCCTTTCTAATTCCCTAATCTGCAGCTGTGCTAAATTGAAACGTGCACTTTTGGATGCTCAGAAGATTGGTACTGAGGGATTTTCTTCCACTTCTAGTACCTCTTGGCCTTAAAGTTACACCACGTGATTGTATCTGCTTACAACTCATACTACACAGTTTTGGAGCACAGACCAGTTTATCGGTTTTGTGATCACACTAACTTACAGTTCAGCTGATGGACAAAATATTATCTGTTATTACTCTATGAGAATCAAAATTGTATAGCTGAGGTTTTAACAAGTATCTTTGTCTTATATGTAATTAACATAGAGATAACCTAAAACGACTGTCTTGAACCAGGAGACTGAACTGAAACGTCATTCCTGTTTCACAGTGACTTGGTGGCTGGTGTGAGGTTTGGGTGGCATTGCAGCTCTCAGTGGGCAAGCACCTGCACGACAGTACCAACCCAGTCACCTCCTCTCTGTTCCTGTTGTCTGAGTGGAGCCCTGGGAGGGCTTTCAGATCTGACAAAACACCAAAAATGTAAAAATTCTGTCTAATTTACAAGTAAAAATCTTCATCCAGTAAAGCAGCCACTGCAGGATTTGCTGCTGAGAAAGTTCAATGCTGAGAAGCAGTTGGAGAGAGCTGGGAGTGCTGTGAGGCACCAGTTCAGAGGGCTGGTGCTGGAGCCAGCAAGCACAGCAAACTGGGGAAAGTAAAGGGAAACATAAATATTAATATGAGTCAAGTGTTGTGCCTGTGTCTAAAACCTCAGCTGTAATTTTGTGATACCTGGTCTTGTGGTTTATAATGGCATTAGGCTCTCTGAAGGTTTATTATGTGCAGTTGGATGTACATTAGTCTATTTATTCGTCATCACAAGGTTGTTGACATTATTTCCACAGTGCTTTTACATTAAGAGCTTACTGAAATGATAGATTTATGTTAGGGTACTGAAGTAATTTCCTCATATCAAGACAGCTTAGAAATACAGGGACCTAAGCTGTTGCTGTAATGAATTTTCTGCCTCTCACAGGGATATTTATCCAATCTGTTCTGTAAACAGAGAAATTAGTTCAGACTTGTGCAAATGCTTTAATTACACTTAACTGGATTAATGGCTGAACTCTGAGGAAATGGTGTTTCTTCAGACAAAACAGTTTGACCAGGTCATCAAAGTACATTTTAAATTCCGTTTGGCAACTCTGGACAGAGCTGGCCTGTATTAGCTGAGCTGCTGGTGAAGCAGTCACTGGCCCTGAGCAATTGGGTTGAGATGTGAGAATCTGTGACAGGAAGGGCTGTTTGGATTTAGAGTTTGTGCCATTTCCTCTCTTCAAGCTTACTCTTCTTCAACAGAAGTTAGTCTTTGGAAACTGGTCCGAATTGTGGCAGTTTCACAGTCTCTTCCCACATGAGTGAACGATTGGCTCCAAAAGTTTTATGGTGAATATTGGATGATCAGTTGTCTAAAGGTAAATGCAGCAAATCATGTTAAAGGCTTCAGGTCTACTTTCCCTGACTGTGTTGTGTTAGTTTGAGCAACTTGCTCAGAAATTTCATGACTTTGGGAGAAAAGCCCATTGCTTTGGTGGTATCTGCAGGCCATTCCACTTTGAGCAGCCTCAGCTATGTCCTGAGTGAAACATACGTTCCCCTTCTGCGCTGGGGATGGACTCCAGACAGCCCGTCCAGCCACAACTTCCTGTATCCTCCAAAAACGTTCTTTGGCCCTCAGAAGGATTGAATTTCTAATCCCACCGTGTGCTAAATTCCTCATTAAATTGCTACAGCCAGCTCCCTGCTCAATGTGCTCCTTTAAGTGTTGTATTGAGGCATTTCTATCTCAGTTTTCATCTTAGTGAAACCAAGTAGATCTTAGACAGGGGTGTCAGTCCCACCTTGGAGCCAGGACCAAAGAGTGACAACTCTAAACACTTAATTCTGTCTAGTCCCCAGGAGCTCGGCATCCTCCTGTCCTCCCTGTGCACCCCTCTGAGCAACAGCCTGTGTGAGCCCTTGGCAGAAAGTTGCATATTGGTGTTGACAATAAGCCTTGAATAAGCTGCGTCCTTTCTTCTCAGACTCTAAAATGGGCATAAAAGCTAAATTTGTGTAGTTCAAAGGGCTCGTGGACGTACGGTAAAATGACACCTTGCGTTTGCACCCTTTCTCACCTTCTCAGAATTCTTTAGAGGGGAGGTTTCTGTGCTTTCCAAAGATAAGCAAAATGTCAGCACTATTACATCTATTATTTCTATATGCTCTAAAATTTACTTGTCAAACGGTAATGCTCAGCTTTCTTTTCTTCTCCACTTCTACACCACTGCAGCTCCCACTCTTACAGCCCTTTAGCCATTTAGAGGTAATAGCTCAGCTTTCGCTTTTAATTGTCACTGTCTGAATCAGAAATACTGGAGGACTGTGGGGTTTCTCTGGTTTGCTGGAGTTCCTGAGAATTCCTACTAAACCACAACTGCAACATGAACGTCTTTCTGGCTTACTTCAGTAGTGTCCTTGAAATGTGTTCTAATTCACTCTGTCTAATCAAAATGTGTCTGTTATAAACATTACATACACAGATACATTTCAGGTATAGGGAACCAGAAGAATTTAAAAACTTGGTTGTAATACAGAGGAAGAAAAAACTGTGCACGTACTCTGTACAAACCTCCTACTTCATGCAGTGTCTGAGAAGCTGCGTTCAGTAAAGTGTATTCAATTTTAGTACATCCACACACCCACTTTCATGCAAAGACGAATGTTGACTTTGATCATTAAAGAAAAAGAAAACAAAAAATTGAACCTTTATTTCACTAAAACTGTGAAGATACCGTTAATACAATGACAGCTGTGAGCTCTATTCTCTTTCAGGCTTGAAATAGCTCTATGCCCAAAACGGGAGAAGGCCAGGATTGTCAGATACTGCCAGAAAGGAAATCGGCTATAATCAAAGTGTGGCTCGGCACCAGATACCTCCCCTCGCCCTGCAGACGGTGCAGGGCTAAACGGAATCCGTAAATTCAGCATGTGTCAATTCTGTGTAATTTAGAGTTCACTTAAAGTTGGCCCTGAGTCTCTTTTGATTTAAAATATTCCTGGTTTGCACTGGTTCACCTCAGGAGAGGGAGTCTTCCCCAGCTTTTTAATATTAACTGTGAGTGGAAATGCCATCAGCATTTATCATTCAAACTTTTCTGAATACATTACACTGCAGATTTCACTGCTCCTTCTGTGGAATGGGAGAGGAAGGGAATTGTGTTAAGTAGTCCTTGGTCATGCCAGGAGGCTCTTGCTGCTCCTGCGAGCAGGAGCAGTTCCCCCCAGGAGCAGAAGTCCTCTCCGCTGTCCCATTGAAGTGCCAGGCAGCCTGGGCTGGTGCTGGGAAGAGGCTTTGTGCGTGAGCTGCACCGCTGAGCAGTGTTGGGAAACAGACTCAGGTCTGTGTTTCCTGGAGCTGTTTGAAGTTCAAAATACCTCAAGATGTAGCAGGTGTGGTTTTTTTCAGCAGGGGGAACAGCAGCGGAAGCTGGTTTAGTCCCACAGTCAGCACTCAAGCATAGCTCTGCCACCAGAGGACACAAAGAGAACAGGTTTATCCTCCTACCTCCCAGGGTGGAGCAAACTCCTGATTCTTTTTCCTCTTTTCTCTCCTCTGCAGAGAGAGCAATGTCTTGCTGTAATGTGTATCTTCTTCTCCTGGAACAAAGATTATTAAGAAATGCAATGATATCACCACATTGATTATCAGGGATGAAAAACATGATGCTTCCCCGTTGCCTGAGAGTTTGTTCGTTCAGTTTGTCTCCTTTGGTGCTTACCAAGGATATATCTGGCTTCTGATTTGGCTTGCTTTGGGTTCAGTTTGCTGATCTTGGTTCTTTTCAGAGTTTTGGGTTTTTTTTGGATAGGTTAATAATCTTCTTAGAGTATGGTACTTTCTGACCTCAAAGGTAACTATAGTTTAGGCCTGAGAATACCTGTAAATATAAGCCCATGGCTTCACTACAGGGAATGGTGACCACTGATAGGACACATGGAATGAAGCTGCATCGGAGAAGTTCACTGGACATTAGGGAAAGATTCTTCAATGAGAGGGTGGTCGGTCACTGGAATAGGCTCCCCAGGGAAATGGTCACGGTACCAAGTCAGAGTTTAAGGAGTTAGTGATATGATTTAGTTTTAGGTAGTCCTACAAGGAGCAGGAAGTTGTCCTTGATGATCCTTATGGATCCCTTCCAACTTGAGATATTCTTTGATTCTATGATTCTATGAACAACTTGATCTTTTCCCATCTTCAGNTCTCTCCCACCTTATCACTTTCCCAAACAAGAGAGAAAAAAAAAAACCCGTAACCTTGAGGGAGGAGAAAAAAACCAGAACTTCTCCTCTCCCTTCTCAGACTCAGTTTAAAGACATAGGAAGGCATAAAATTCATTCTTCTGGGCATGGGCTGACGACATAGGATAAACTCCAAGACAAAAATCACTCCAAGACAGACCTTTGATTTTTTTCTAAGCTATGGCAGCCAAACAACATAGTTTAAACTACAACAGAGAAAGGACCCAGCTTTCTTTGTGCTGAATAAAGCCCATGTGGATATTACATGAGCAAGAGTTTCTTGTTGGTTGCTCAATTTTGACAGAGAAGCCTCTCTGAGAGTAGAAGAAACAACTAACCATCATCTGCCATGTAACTGATGGAAAGAGGGGGCTCATTCTCCTTTCTTTTATGTCAGCAGAAATAGGAGCAGTTTAACAGCAAAGGAAGTATTGGCACTGATTAGTCAGAACAGAGAAATATTTGAAAGTCTGCATTCTTTTTGTCCTGAAGCTGATGATGGAGGGAAAGCTTGAAAGTGAAAACTCATTTCAGACAAGTAGAGGATTTCTAAGTGCTTGTTTGGGTTTAGAAAGTGCAATCACTTGTATTATTATCGTAAAACAAACATCAGTAGGGTTTTGCCAGTTTTTAGTGAGCTACTGAAAGCTATACCAGAAAAAGGTCTTAGTGAGAAATAACACCACCAAAAAAATGAAAGCTACTGCTGTCCATTTCCACAGGGGCAGCGTCAGAGAGAGCTAAGTATCGGGTTTTGTAGCAAAATTGCTATTTGTTGATGAATCAGTTTTATGCATATAAAGAGTGCTGGGGATTTTGTTCCCATGCATGTTTATTTATGAAATGGAAAGCAGGCAGAAATTTTTAGTAGTCCCATGGTATAATCCAGAACTGAAATGTAAAGATACAATGAAAAGCCAGTGATGCTAATAATAGAAATGCAAGGCCTCTGAGGGTGAGCATGATCAGTGTGGAATGCCAGTGCTGTTGTAATCAGGAAAGAAATGATTCTTCTGCTGCATTTCTTCACAGAAGTTTAGGAAAGCTTTTTCTTTGTTTTAAACTTGTGCTTCACAACATCTGGTGGTGGTCAAGACCTAAAAGAGCAGGGCAGAAACAAGCTATGAATGCAGCAACGCTGAATGTTTAGGGGTAGAGTGGGCAGCCGATTTTTGTCTTCATGACATCCAGGGTGGCTGACAAATCTATTCCTTCTAGATTGGCTTTGACTGTGCCAGCCTGCGTGAGGCTGAGGGGTAGCCTTCTGCTACCTCTGCAATAGGAGACTATGACTTCCTCTAACTGATAATGTGAACATTGAACATATGTACTGGCCCAAAGCATCCTGCATCTCAGCAGCAAACTAGCATAAATGCAGTGAAGCTCCCCTGTGAGGTGTATTTCTCCTTCCCTTGTTCCCTTTCCATTGGGCTCAGATCCTTTAGTTGTATTTATTTCAAACTCTGGTGGCTTATATGCTCTTTTACATTATACAGCTTTGCCACTGGAATTCTTTCTGTGTTTGTCTCTCTGGCAGCATTTAATGCCTTTTTTAAAGCTTATTTTCTCTCATTTCCCCTCTATTCCTATTAGTTCTTCAAGCAGTCTGCCATGTCTCTCCTCCAAAAGTGGCATAAGCGCCTTAGCACGCTAAGCTTGCATGGATGGTTGTTCCCGTTTCACCAAGTGAAGGCGGAGGTAATAGGGCCCCTCTTTCCAATCCTATTACCTGCTTGTACTCTTCTTATAAAAAGTGGGCAACGGGGATGAGTTGGTCACAAGCAGTGTCGTGCAGGACATCAGTACAGTCATGATTTAACACTATCATTCAGCAGATATAAGCCACTAAAGCTTTCAGCAAAGCTGTAAGGCTTAACCCAAAGCACTCGGAAACAAGATAAAAGCTAAAGCATTTCCTCCTCTCACGTTTGCACCTGAAGATATGTGTGTACTGACCTTTCATATTGCTGGAATCGGTGTGTAGTGAAAATCCTTCTGTAATTTAGCGCTACAAGGAATGCAGTCTGACTCATCTCTGAAAGAACAGTTTGTCTGCCACTCAGGGTCCAAAGTGGCTAAGTGTATTATTTATCTATAAATAAAAACACATAATGAAAATCACCTTCTAGACAGGGAAAGTGGACATATTTGATCCATGTGGTTATTTCGTCCACAAAACACCAAAAAAAATGAGGAACTGTGAAGCGGCTCTTGGTTATCCAGGTCTACTTTTCACCAACTCCTGCTGTTGCTTCAGTCACATTGAGGTGAGGAGGAGGGTGCTGTGCAACGCCACAAGTATTTCACACCAATTGTTTCACTTTTGTGAACATCTCTGGAGGGTGTGGAAGCTCACTCTGTTGGGAGATGTTGGGCTGTTGTTCTAACAAGGAATCTTGCCTGTGCAAAGTTGCCTCTCTCTCTCCTTGGTCCGTTTGGCAAGGTTACAGCTGTACACCTGGCCTGAGAGATGAATGTCTTGCCATCTTTTACAAAGGATAGTATGTTACTAAAAGTGGTTTTTAGATGAACCTTGGATGGTTATTGTTCTCTAGCCCATATCCTTGCTGAGCACTAGATTTTATGCCTAATGTGGCTACTATACATCTCTGTCCAAGCAGTCCTGGCAAAACAGCCTAAAATTCTTTTAAGTATTTCCAAGTGTCCTGATGACATTTATGTTCATACAGCTACTAAAGTTTAGCCTCAGCGAGAGACAGAAAATCTCTTTAAAATCAGTCAGCATCCATGTAGAAGGGAATGAACAGCCTGATCATTATTGGGGTATGACCATCGGCAAGAAAAGAAGAATCTAGGCCAGACTCTCGCTTCTGGTCACTGCGCTGCATCCAAAATCAGTGTGGCGGGCGTATGGTGTTCCCGGCGTTAGACAGTCTGCACGGGGCTTAAGAACAACAGGGCAGAAAACATGGAACGATGTCCCATTACATCGGCAGTGGCAAGGATCCCTTCCAGCTCTAGTGTCGTTTGCTCTCTATAGCCAGAACTTGTATTTACTCTACAGGTTAAGTAACTTTTGGTAGCAGTATCCGTGATAATCTGTTGCCTGCAAATCCTTGGCCTTTCTAGCAGGGGAAGTATATTGGACTAGTCAGGTTGTCTTCTGCGGTACCTGTCAGTTTAAATTGTATGACCTTTTAGCGAGCTCTGAACCTCACCTGTCTAAGACAATTTAATCATGTGTCTTTGGAAGGCTTCACGATTTCAGAGTTCTTTCAGCTGAGAAAACTAATTGAAAAAAAGTTGGCAAATACTTCATTAAAGAGTAGGTAAACTTCATTAAAAAGTAAGTAAGGAGAAATATATCTTCTTCTATGTGGATTTTCTTATATTGTTCAACTTAACTTCCATTACATGTCTTTTGCTGAAAACTCCTAAAGCAACCTTTTATCTCTTCTATCTCTGCATTTGACTGGTTCTCAGAGACCAAGAGCTGTAGAAAGTAATTAAATAAAATCTTTTTTCCTAATTGGATTGAGTCAGTGCAGTTGTCCATTTCCTTCAGGCCTCACAACACAGGATCAACTATATCCTCTTGGATTTCGAGTCTCCTATTTTCAGTTGCAGCACCAGCATGCTACATTTCACCTTCTCATCCCAGCAGTTCCTGTTTGTTTTTTTCCAAACTATGGCAGTATCTATATTTATCATTCTGAGGCGAGATGGTCCCTCTGTGTGTTGCCTTCCGTATAAGAACTTTATAAAAACCCTCTTCAGGTCCTGTTTTACTGACTATAACCATGTCTCCCTCTTCTCTGGGCTTTTGGCTTGTTGGTAGCTGTGGTGGTGGTAAGAAGAAGAGCATCTGCCATCCTTTGCCTTTGCACTTCACTCTGCTGTTCCCACCAAGAGTGAAGGTTTGGTGTGGTTTCTCCATGGCATGTGCAAAAACCAGCTCAACATGAGGGTAGCAGAAGTGGGGACAAGAAACGTGCGGTGTCTTGTGATCCAAGAACACCTACTGCAGTGCAAACAGGTGCCAGGGGAGATGCAGCTTCTTTTGCTCCCTTTCATCACTCCAGCTTTCCCAGGGAATCCTCCTGCCCTATCTCCAGCCTGAGTCACCAGTCCCAGTGCAGGTCACTTAAAGTCACTGCACATTTATCAAAGGTGACTGGTAACAACTTAAGTTTAGCATAACAGGGACAAGGAGGGTTTAGACTCCACTTGCTAATGGTATCACCAGGCCAAGAAGAGCTCCCGGCTGCTACTTTTACTTGAAACTGGAAATGCTTAAACAAATCATTTGCCAGCCTCAGGGGTTAGAAAATTTCCAACCCTAAATAAAAATGATACTATCTTATGTCTCAGGAGCATGTGTTGCCTCATCCCATGCCTCTGTTACAGGCTGAGCACACTCTGTTGGAAAAAAAAAAAGTGTTTAGAGAATGCATAATTACCATCAGGGCAGAAAGACCCCCATTTTAACCAACATTTGCAAGAACCCTCATCCTTTACTAGCCCTGTAAGAAAAATGAAGACATTTGCCAGAGTTCTAAAATCTAGAAACTCAAATGTATGTTGTAAAGGAAAAATAGGGGAAAGAAGCAATCAGCAAAGTTCTTAAAAAAAAGTAATTTACAAGCAAAGAAAAAAGCTGTCCTCTGCATCTACCACAGAGTTGCCTTATTATCCTTGGCCCTTCAAGGGGGAAGAGGCTTATCAGCCCTCTCAGTGCAGGCAGTGTTACTGGGATTCCTGCACATCACCTCTCAGTTACATGATGGAGTTATTAACTAGCCCAACACTGACCAAAGCAGGAGGTAATCAGAGGCAAGGCAAGGCCAGGCCAAGCTGTAATGCTGTTGTGCATGATGAACTTTCCCAGGTTTTGAATCTTCTTTTTCCATTGCAAAGCAGAGCTGAGTCTGGTATTTCAGAGAACAGTACACAGGAATGTATCGGAGCAGAGCAGTAACACCTCACCTGCTGAGGAGCCCATCTCCCAGCAAAGATCTTGCAGGGAAAATAGACTCAATGTATATATTGCAACCTAATGTTTTTTGACTTGTCTATGTATGGAAGAGAGGGCCCAAGAATATAAATCCAGTCATAATGCAATCTGAATCTTGAAGTCCTTGTTTCATAATTTATCAGTTCACATTTTGACTTGTAAGAAATGTCCACGTGGGTGAGACTGGGAGAGCTGTGGCTGTGGCTGTGACTGTAATGGCATCCAGCACTTGTGATTTCACTCCATCAGCGATCGCTCAGTAGCTCCTCAGCAAAGTGAATAAGAAAAGGTCTAGTGTAATTGACAGTAAAAGGCCTCAGAATAGTTATTCATGCTTTTCCTTTTAAAGTTTCTGATTAGAGCATAATTGCTACTCAGTGGCAGTCTTCAACAAAACTGCCATTTTTCCTCATCCATGTATTTTTGATTTTCTGATGCCAATGTTAATCAGGAGGAGCTCAGTAATTCCATGCTTTTGGACTCAGTGCTGCATGGGCCCCTCCTGTTTGTAACAACGCTGTTATTTCACAATTCCTAGTCCTCATCTGGCTTGGCTTTAGCTAAAAATACGGCTTTTGACTTAGAATTCATTGGTAGCAACCAACGGGATGAGGTTATAGTTTGTCAACTGTGTTCACAGGGCACAGGATTTGTTTCGACTGATGAATTTCACACAAAGTTCAGGAGCCACATGTGCGATGGGCAGTGCCTCAGGCAGGCAGCACATCACCATGCCAGTGCAACTGCCCCAGCATAAAGGCTGGACACCATTAAGAAGAGACTGGCAGGGTGGCAGGGAAGGACTAAGACGCATCAGGCTGGGAGAAACACTGTCTGAAAGCCTGGCAGTTCACCATGCACTTACGGCGTAGGTGCTTATATGAATTTCAGACAAAGCACAGTAAAAGTTTCTTTCTCTACAGAGGCATCTAAGTAGAATGAATAAAGAAGATAAATTGTCTTTTAGAAGGGTGGGAGGGTTTCCAATATGCCCAACAACCATTATGGTTTTACATCAAGCAATAGTGGGGGGAAAAAAAGAGTTCTCTTCTACGAGATCTTTTCTTAAAGGAGATGATAGATGATTAAGGTGCACGGAAAGCTTCAGTAGTATATATGTGAAAGTTCTCCCTGCAAGGGTTCATTGTAAAACAAATGTGCTGCTTTAAGGATAATGGCATGGTATTATTTATGTAGACAGTTCCAGCAGTTCCCAAAGAGGAGTAAATGCTGTAATCATACTCATAAAGGCCTGCCTGCTTGCTTGCACATTATTTGGCATTAATTTTAGTACAGAATAATTATCAAAGGAACATTTGGATTTATTATCTGTAAAGGCAATTTTAAATGAGGTATGAATTCAATACAGTAAGTGTTCTTTTAGCAGTGTGAATCCAAAATAGAGTCGTTGTCTTTCACCCAGTAAGTCAAGCTGTGCTTGGGCATATGGAGATTTTCATAATATACTCTATTCAAGAATTAGAAAGCAGTAAATATTTGTGAAAGCAATAATCAGTAACTGCTTCTGAGAGCGGCGACGATTTACTGTAGGATTTAGAAATTAGTACCTAAAGTTAGTGGTCCTGCATTGGATGCTGAAACCTTGGCTTGGTTTTAAGGTCTTTTGGGGGAGAAGATGAGGCAGGACAGTGGGGTGTTAAACACTGAGAGTACAGTTTCAAGACGAGAGCTTAAGGTAACACGGCTCAGTACAATGATCACCTGCAGTGAAATGTTCACCTAAATTCCAGTACGGCCATTTGTCAGCTTCTAAAAGTAAATGGCTCAGGAGATGGTGCAAGCCATCTGTACTGCTGCAGACTGTAGGTTTTATTGGGCTATTTTTGATCTCACTGGACTATACTCTGCTCCTGGTTTGCTAGATAGCAGTGAAAAGAAGCATCCTTTTCCATCTGCCCAAGATAAGTAATTTATTTTGCTCTTCAGGATCGAAATGTGCTTTATGCCCTCATCACCTCAAGGCTTGACAGTGCTGTAATGGACATTATACAGTGCTAACCAGAAAAGCCACATTCAAGAATCAATCTAGATCACCCCACTTTTTGATTCGAGTAAGCCATCAGCAGTGTAACACACCTTTGTGCTGGCAATCGCACAGGAATCCATCTCCCTAAGAAAATACTCAAAGTGACCCCTGGGGTCTGGGAAGAGTTCTTGGGGTGAGCCAGTATAGCCCACTATGATCTTTCTTCTTCCACTGTCTGTCAGGTCATGCTTCGGACTGGTTTTGAACAAGACCAGATATTCTTCTCATTTATTTACTTATCTATATATTTATTTAATCAGAGTGGTAGGTAGTCTGGGCTGGCAAACAGTGCCCCATCAGGGTGAAAAGGACTGCACACATATAAAGGTAAAGAATGGTGTTGAACAAATCAAAACTGGCACGTGCTTGGGACTCAGACTCCATTTGGGACTTTTTCTAGTAATAAAGTTAACTTTAAAACCCCATGGGGTGTTATAAATTTTTAAGTAGGAGGAGAAGAGCACAGAAGTTCTAAACTGTAATGAGCAGCACTGCCAGCCATGAGCTGTACTTTGTGGAGTTTCTCCTGAATGTGAAAATATAGGCAGGAAAATATAGTGACCTATCTGAACAAAATTTTCTGTTTCATATTTCGAAGTAACTGATTAGAGCACAAACCTTGAAAACTGAGAGCTATAGTGCTCACCATTCTAAAAGCAGACAGCAAAATAATTGACAGAGGATCAGTTAACTCAGGTATCCCTTTTTTTCTATTCATGATTTGCTTATAAATGGTGAAGCATTTCCCAAGTGGGTGGTCCACACCCAGTTGTGGAACTACACATAAATGTCTGCTCGCTTGGGGCTTGGTTTTGGTCGTTGGTAACCTCCAGGAGGCAAGAGACTGCAGAAGCAGATAAAGAAAAATCAGTAGAGACTCTTGTGTAGATCATAAGCAAGATACTGGCATCTGTCCCTAAAAAGCAGAACCAGCAAATAGATTTGGCCAAGCCAGTACAGAAGACAACATGACCAAGAAAGGGGAAGGGCCTGAGGTCAGTTTGCAGAGAGGATGGGGAAAACTGACAGACAGCCACCTAGCTGGGGTGGAAGGATAAGACCAATAGGAAAGCTTAGAAGAGATGGATCAGGCAGATAAAGAAAGAGAACAGCGCTGCTTCAGTAAGGAGAACCGGATTCATGGTACCACAAAAAAAAGTGAAAGAAGCAGACCAGATTTTTATACGGTGTTACACAGTGCTGAGACCATTCTGATTTTCATCAAGTGAGGATCTATCTCACTCCTTGTAAAGGGGCTGGTGGGCTTGTCTAGCTGAAAAAAATGTCCTGCTGTTCAGTGAACAGCAGTGGCCCTGATGCAGGAGTTACAGGAGATGTCCAGTTACCAGTGCTGTGCTGGAGGTCACAATTAGATGATCAGAATTTTCCCCTCTGGCTTTAAAATCTATTAACAGCTATTTTATGATGTTGATCATTTATCATCACACCGCAGACTGCAAGACCAGGACCACCATGATATTCTTCATAGTTAATTTATTTCCATTAGTTCACAGCTAAACTTAATTTAAAAGAATTTCTAAAAATTGGATTAGAAAAAAGCAATTCTAGAGACTTTCCAGTGTAGAACTATTTGGAGAAATAAAAAAAAAAAAAAAAGAATTTCTAGAACTGTGAGTTGGTGTGGGATTCGGACACAGATGTTTGACACTTGGTTGTGGCACCGATACCATCCCAGTCCAGGAATGCCCCCTATTTCCCAGCACAGACAAAGACGTGTGCCCAGCCAGACGTATGCTCAAGGCTACATCAGCATGGCTCTCCTCATGGCTGAAGCTTTCCTAATGAAACACCTTTTGCAGCAAGGACTGATACACAGTTTAAATACTTTCCCTTTGTCCATCTGGTTGGTAATGTTAACTGTTCCTGAAAACAAAAGCATGTCCTGCCTCTTCTGCAAAGCTGAGACACACTCTATCTATCAGTCCACATCAGCGTATGAGGACAGTAAAATGGGTTCTGCTGTTGAAAAGGAGAAAGGTGACTTGCTCTGTAACTGGTGCAGGGAAGGAATGGAAACAGGCTTGGTGGAGGATAAAAGGAGTAACTGATTCACCATTTTTCTCTCTGTTTTACAGAATCACTCTCTTCTCTTTTTACTTTTTCTCCTGTCACGATCTTGCTGCAACACGGGGAAAAAGAGACCCCTGAGGAAGTGGCCTGGTCACTTTCCCAGCATAGCAGTTCTTCTCCAAGTGCTACTTCAAGCACATGTGCTTCCAGGACAGACAGTTTTATGTCCAGGTTAAATCTCGCTGGGCGCCCCAGGGCAAGATTGTCTCACAGATGGATGGGAAAGTTATTCTGATGATATAGGAAAACGTTAACTTTTTTTTTCCCGCTTGTGTACGTGAGATTTTTTTTTTTCCAAGAACTTAATCTTCTATATTAAATTAAGTCAAATAATCTTCTTGTCCTATAAAACTAATTACCCTAGCTTTTTGAAAAGAACATAGGAAATAATAATAAAAAAAAATACCCCCAAACCCCACAGCTTTTCTTTCCAGTATTATTTTAATGGGCAAAACTGTGTTAGATTTAAAACTGCAATTAAGATGAAAGTACAGAAATGACCAGCTTTATTTTTTGACCATATCTGCTGGTGTTGATGATGCTAATAAGTTCCACAGGCACTAATAGTAATTGGCCTAACACCAGATAAAACTAAATATTCTTTTAGGCAGATATTTTTTAAAAAGGAAAAAAAAAAAAGAAATGTAGGGAGAGTAAAATTTCCTTGTTTTTCCAGCGTAAGAGCTCCAGAGGCAAGAAAACAACTCCTCCAGATCTCATCTTGGTATTGTATGTTGTCCCCTAATTTCTGCCATCAGTCCAAGCTCTGTCTCCCCCAGCACAGCTGCCCTGCTGATGCACCAAGCGTAGAAATAGTCCCAGTGGGAGAGGAAGCAATGTCTCTTAATCAGAAATATCCCTTTGCATTTCTTAGAAGTAGCACTACTTTTGTAGTTTTTCTTGTAAGAGTTCCTTTTATTCCTGATCTTTTTGGCACAGATCCATTAACCAAATGTACCGTAATGTCAGGTGTATGACCATCACAAAATACAAACTGAACTAGCGTGACAAGGTTACCGATTGCTAAAACACACAGGGCCAATCCCCAAAGGGGAACAGATAAAACTGAAATAAGTGCGACTGGCAGTAGTTCTGGCTATAGACAGGGCTATTCTCCCAATTAGCTGAGGCCTGAGTTTTTGCACAAATCAGGACAGCGGGAATAGACCCAGTATTTGTAGAGTGCATTTTGAATTGTAAGGTTTATTTTCTCCTATAACCTCTCATTTTCCACTGTTAAACGACAAGGATTTTTTTGCACTCTTACTAATCATAGCAGTGATTTTACATCAGTCCTGAAAAGTATTGTGAGATCAGTTTATTCTGCTTATACGATCCTTGCCGCCTTGCCGTGCAAAATGGCTGAAGGGAACAGCTTCGAACGATGACTCAAGGCGCGCGTTGCTCTGGTGTCAGGATCTCTTGCTTTATTCCCCAGCCATGGCTAATGATGTCTCCAACATTGTCTGCGCAGCTCTGGGATTTGGTTTTTTGCTTGTTTGTTTACAGCGGCAGCTTTAGCAAGAGGCAGGAGCGTGAAGCATTGCACAGCTGATGTAAAGAGAGCAAAAGTCTTTTGTAATTCCTTGTAGCTCTTTCAAGTACATCTATTTGTTTGACACTGATGCTGTTGTATATTTTAACCAAACACGCACAAACAAAGAACCCAGTCCTGAAGCCTTTGCTTATTCAGTGTCTGAGAAAGGACTTTCAGATGTTCCTTAACGGATATTTAAATTCTTTTAACGTAAATTTTAATTTTGGATCTAAAATCAGTGAATGTAACTCCCTACCAGAATCTGAAGCCTGATATGGAGGAGAAAGTTTAATGATCATGTTGATGCTGCTAGAAGAAGCTCTTGTGGGATATATTCACATCCAGGAGAGGATGCCAGCTTTGTACTCCAATTACTTTTAAGATATTCCTAAACCTCATCCTGCAGATTTATTAGAGTGAAGGATGAATGACAATATTCACATTGCTTTAGGGGAGAAAAGTCTCTAAACGTAGAGGCAAATTTGCCTGCTTCTCATGCCGTCATCGAGCATCTCCCATGGTTTTCTGTGTGTAGTATCCCTAATTTACTGATCTGACACCCTTTGATATCAGTTCAATCCATCACAAACTTTAAACATTGCACTTGTGTGTGTGTTTCACTTTATTTTAAAGCCAGATGTACGCAAATGAATACTGACTTCAGGTCTAATACTTGATTTACACAGAAGCAAATGGGTTATTATGCCTTTAATTTGCAAGCATGGTTGATATAATTAGAGGCATTTGTGCTTCTTAGCCACACAATTGAATATGGCTTTTTAAAAACAATGATCCTCCTGAAGGATTTTTTTCCCCACTAACGAACATAATGATTGAACATCAGGTACAGAGCCACTCTGCAGGCAAGAGAGGGATATTCTTGCAAAATGAGGTGTCTCATACGGGTTACTACTTACACGGTCTGAATACAGCCCTATTGCCAAACTGACCTGATTTTTGCTGACCATTGTGACATACAATTGTTTCTTTCGGGTGATGGAGATAAATGTACAGGACGACAAAGGTATAACAGTCCATAAATACAACATTTCTCATTTAGGGGATCCTTCCAAAAAGTAAAAACTTTCCTAAAAATGCTTTAATGCCATATAATCTATTCCATTTCCTCTGTAAATGCAGAAATAGCTTTAAAATGCCAATAATTTTGTGTAAAATATTCCTAAGCTAGTCATTTGTATGCTGGATTTCCACTTGATGCAATATGAAACTGCGGAGATACCTTATCATACTCTGAAAGCTGACATTATAAGGCACTGCTGAAAATATTGCAGAGCTTTGCATAGCAAAGAACATTCAGCCAAGTAGGTAGTGAGCATTCTGTGTTTTTAAACACAGACACCTTTGCTGCTTCAATATTATTAGAAGTTCAGGAGATGAGAATCTGGCCCATAATATTTATATCATTTTTTAAGTGTCATGGAGGAAAAAATACATGAGGAGGAGAAAAAGCAATCTAACTGGGAAAGCTTCAGGACCTCAGTTCTTGCATACTGTCATTTTTACCATGATCAAAGTTTCTTTTAATGAAGGGCTGAGCGAGCAGAGAGAAAGATGTCTGCACTTTGGAGAAATTACAGGCTAATCAAATCTACCAAATGCCTTCTTTTTCAATACAGGAGAGCACTTGCAGAGCCTAACAGCACCGGCGGTGTCACGGGCACGTCAGGGCCCATGGAGCTGGGGCTGTGGCCGCCAAGCGGGCTGCTCCCGAGCCCAGCACCCGCTGCCCAGCAGCCCCTTGTCGCAGGGAGCAGCACCACTGCACAGGGCACACCGGGGTCTCGCCGCAGAGCAGAGGCAGTAGCTGTGGCATTTGGCGCCTGTTAGATCCCATCCTGGCTCCCAGAAAACGTGAGGCATCGGTGGATGCATGGTCCTGCGCAGAGAGGTAGGCTGAGCAGCACTGCTCCACTGGCTCGTGTGGTCTCTGGTTGTGGGAATAGCTTGTAACTGAGCCCCTCACTCGTAGATGCGTTGATGACACTGCTGAACACCACAAGTGCAGCCTACCGGCACGTTGGGCACTATAGCCAGCTAACTTCTCACCAGATCCACTTATGCTGGCATAAGATCTGTCAAAACACACAGGAATGAAAAATGAGGGATAATCTTTAAAAACAGCTGGGTTTGGTACAAGATGTGGGTTGGATTTGAGTTTTTATCTTTCTCCTCTGTGTAAAACTTGATGTATAAATTGTGGTTTCATTAGAGAAGGCTGTATTTTCAGACACCTTTTGTTTTCAAACAAGACTCAGGCTTTCCTACCTGATTTTGCTGGAGCCTTTGGAATTGGATTTGAATTTCACATGGAATCAGATAGTGTTTATGTAAATTTAGAAAAAAATTGGTTTTAAAGCATCTCCCAGTGGCTAAATCCTTTGCTTGCTGATGATAAGGAAGCACTTTTTTCACTAGCAGTTTACTGCTGTTTTTATGGCTTTGTAAATCTAAGCTTTAATTTTTCTTCCCATTTGTGTTTATGTCCAAAGGTGTTAAAGTTGAACTATTGTAAAATTAATTGCATTTGGAAACACGGCATTATTTTTCTCCCACCTCTGATGTTCATATTGCCACTGAGGGAGGGAAAGAGACGGAAGGGGAGGTTTCTGAATGTTGTGGTAGACAAGCTGTTTGTTTCCTTCACTGATAAAGACAGTGATTCCTTCAAAGTGAAGTAGAAAAATGGCTTGGGACTTTAGCTGTGAATAGCATCACAGGCGGCTGCACTAGGAGCGGAGTCGATATCATGCTTTGTGGGCCAGCGAGTGTCTGGGAATGAATGCTTTATGATCACATTTAGAGGAGGCTGAACAAAGTCTAAACTACCAAAAGAGTTTTATATTCTGGAAACTCAAACCTTTGGAGAGCATCTTATATATTCTGAGCTAATAAGAAGTATAGTAAAAAACGAGTCTGAAGATTTACACAGACACATGAACACATACAGATGTGAATTTGTATAAAGAGCAATGGAGGAGGGGAGGTAGATTTAGATGTGCATGCAAGAAGGAAAAACTAAACACAGTTGGACTTTTGTAGCCAGAAAATGAATTAGTACTGCATTTTTCTGCCAAACACAGAACATTCATCTTATTTTTAATTGTCTCCTGAACACGGATACACAGCTAAATAAATGTGATACAAGTTCAGAGGTTTTAAGGTCCACACTGAAACAATAAAAAAAAAAAGAGAGAACTAATTGTCCTGAGACCTATTACATCTAATAAGAAGGACAAATAAGGTAACTTCAGTGCAGTAATTTAGACTTGATCCCATCTCATGGAGTTCAGGGACATATTGCCCTTTCCCTGTCCCATGGAGGACCAGATTTCTTCCTCACCTAAACCTTTACGAACTCTTTGCTCAAACACTTCCCAGGCAGGGAGGTTAGAACATACTCGAGCTGGCGCTGATGCTGGTAAACTTCTGATGATTTACAAATCCATCCATCTTAATTATCAGAGTCTCCAAACTTTTGTTTCTCTCTTGAAGCCCGTTGTTTTCTCAAAATCTGAATCTAATAAATCCCATTCCTCTGCCAGTAATGACAAAAAATATGAAGGGGAGGAGGGAGGGGGAAGCGAAATGCTGTGAAAAAAAGGACCAAAGTCCACATAAGTATCTGAGACTAAGAATTTACCCTCTCTGCAGACAGATTCACCCCAACCTGCAGAGGCTCCAGAAGTGATCTGTGAAAACCATAATCCGATTCTTCCACTTCCTTGCTGAGGGCCTCAACTCTCTTTTCCTTGATGGCCATCTCAGAGGGCAAGCCTCATGCCTGGCTGCCTTGTGCTAGCCTGTGCAGTGGCCTTCTCACTTCTCCATGACCTTCTCTGTCATTAAGCTTTCCCCTTTCTACTGCCTCCCCAAGAGGGCTTCCTACACTCCTTTTCCCTCCTCCAACTTGTGCCCATCATTCCCTAGCCACAAGAGATCAGTGTTTTCATCTTTGGCAGTAGTGGTGATGGCAAATATCTTCCTCTGTTTCACCTTCCTGGCACTGGAGGTAGCTTGTTGCTGTCCTGGGCTGTAACTTGTATTGGTGTGCTGCCAAGGAAGAGTAAGTTTTTGTAGACTCTGTGCCAGCTACATGGCAGCACTCAGAGCTTGTTCTGCGCCAAACTGCTCCTAGTAAAAATCATTTGTGAGAGGTATCTTTTTCCAAGATGGTTTTGAAGAAATGACCCCGATATCTGTATTTTTGTGTTTATGGACACACACATATACAAAAAGCAGTGTTTTTTTAATACATATATATTTTAATATTAGACATCTCTGTGCAACAAATGCACCCCTTCCCTTCCCATTCTGTGGATTAAATTTCAACGTTACCACACAGCACTTCACTCACCCTGTTAAGTGTTGGAGTGCTGTAATACTGAGATGAAGTTACAGAAATCTGAAATTAAGAAGTTTTTTATCGATTTTAAGAACTGCTCAGACTAATCCTGAAGTTAGGAATCATGCAGAAGGTATATCCTCTGGAAAAGAAACAGACATTTCACTGCAGTCTGTTTATTCCTCTTTGTTTGCAAAATGTTCCTCCTTTCACCTTAACAAATAGAAGAATTAATGAAAGCTTTTTTTTGGTACCCTGGCTATTACTTTCATATAGTCATCAAAAGGAAATGTGAACAGGATTGACAATTTCATTTATCTTTGTGATAGAAATGCAAAGAAAAGAATTTGTAGCAAGTTGTGTGCACATCATAACAAAAGGGCAGCAAGAAGCCCTTTTCAAGCCAGTGCAATTTATTTACCTCTTTTCAAAATCAACTTCTCATTGTGTGCCTACAAATCTGCCTGTTCTGAATATGCATTCAAAAAGAAAGAAAACGGGACAAGTTTGAAAGGATATTACATAGGAAATTGCAAAAAGTACTTTATAATTGGAAGTTTTCTCAAATTGGACGGTGTAGTTTTGTGCATTCCAATAGAGCGTACAAATGCACTTGGCTGATGACCGTGGAAAAGGGAGACCAGCGTGAGACTAGCAAGGTCCACTCTTGCTTGTAGCAGTGTCAGTGAGTGTGTGTCCTTCTCCAGTGCCAGTTTCACTGCCTAAAGGCTCTCATTTACAGAAGAGGGTCAAAGAACAGAGAAAATGATGACTCTGAGGCAGAACTGATTTGTATACGCTGTCATTAGATACTGCTACGTGGAAAGGAGCGTAAGACGAACAGGCTGAAATTAAGACTGGGAAGAGTTAATTCTCCTCCATCGCAGCGGCTGGAGATTATTAGCTGTCTAATATGTGTGACTCCATAGATTCTAAACCACTGGTTAAAAATACCCAGTTTTTGTATAACAATTTGGAAGAAATGACCCAAATCTATCTGCCCCAACCTGCTCTGTCTCACCCACTCACATCTACTAGGTATGTGGGCCCTCACTGCCGCAGCCAGGGGCTATAGCTTCACACATACATCTCTGCAACATTCCAGGCTCATCCTAAGTTAGAAGAAGGCCCCAGTGGAGTTAGCCAATATCAGGTGCCCTGAAAGCCTTTTCCTGCTAAGATGGCTGGGTAAAGGACCCACTCAATTCCATTAGCAGGCTTCACACCCTCTGCACTTACTAATCGTAACAAACGTAAATAATAACATTTATATAAAAGTAGACAGGGTTTGTTACAGGAATGGAAGCAAAATTTACTCCTTGGGATGAGGGGAGAAGCATCACCAAGGGCCTAGAAAGAATTAGTTATGGGTACAAGCAAGGCAGGTTTTTTAAACAGAAATGCTCTAGTGCCCACCAAGCACCTGCCAGAAAATTTCAGATAATCAGGCATGAGAGGTGAATCATGACAATGAGCAGCTGGGTGGAAAAGATAGGCTCTCCATGCCACTCCAGGTTCATATTGCCATAATGTCCTACTCAAGGAACAGATCTCATCATTACTGTTTACTTAAACCAGAGGTTTATGTGATTCTTTGTTCTGGAGATAAGACACAGTCTCTGCACAGAAGAGTGTTAACTAAAGACTCTTAAAACCTCCAGTCCGAAGACAAGGATAAAACCAAAAACATTGTTCAGTCCAAGATAACAAGGATTTTTTGGCATTCAGTTTGGCAGCATTAGCGTGCAGTGTCAGGAACATCTTCCTTCCCTGTCTCCCAACACCGGCACAAGTCAAATGTGGAAACAAAATTAATTCTTCAGTAGAAACAACGCTGCATTTCATGTGCTTCCTCTATCTGGCGTTTTATTGAATTTGCAAAAATCAGACAAATCTAACCAACCATTAAGATGTGTAATAACAATGACAATAAAAAAAGCATGCTTTGAGTGAGCATACACATGTAAATGCAGATGATGAAGAAACATAAGTAGAATTTCTGACTCATGATGAAGAGATTGAATAATCTGGTCAGATAGTTTTAGTAATTCATCATTTATTCATTAACTTGTACGGTAGCATACTCCTATTTATTTTGAGTGCAGTGGCAAAGTACAGCTGCACAGAATGCAGGCAGAGAGCTAGCTAAAGGAGAGTTTTAGGGCAGGTAGCATCCTAGATTTGTAAGAAAGCCTTTCAATAATTAACACTGGATTCACCACATCCTAAGCGCTCACTCATGTAATGTGCTTTCATGTATTATCAGGGTTATATTAAAGCCCATCAATTACTTTGTAGAATTGAGAAAAATATAGATATTTAATATATTTGGAGGGTAAAAGGTGAGTCATTAGATGCATTTTTAATTTAACAAATTTAACTTTATAAATAAGCTTTTTTCCCCAGGCTATCGTTTCTAATTATGCACCTATATAAATTCACGCTATGATATTAACATTTCATAAACTACAAAGGTGGTTTTCAGTCTGTGTGGAATATTGTAAAAAAATTTCTGTGCAATACAACTTAACAGTGTATAATGTTAGAGCCCAAACACTTGTTCAATGTTTTTGGAAGCAGTTCTGTGTCAAAAGCGCAGCTTTCCTTCCTACCGAGTAAGCCACAAGTTCAAGTGCAATCGGGTGGACATTTTAGTCTTAGACAGAGAGTCTGGAAACCTATCAGCTGTTGTTCAAGAAAAGGTCAAAAATAACTGCCAAAAAGACTGAATTCTTTGTTCTCAGATATAAGTACAGGCAAAACAACTACAAAAAATATCTTGCAAGAAAAGCTAAATAAAGATGACAGCATCTTAAAAATATAAATTATTACAGCACTTATATTCAAGGGAAAAAAAATCTACCTGCTTTTTTAATCATCTCTGGTATTAACTTTACCCTAGAAAAGCTGAGACCTTTCAGAGGCTTCATAAGATTAGTGCCCATGGGCTGCAAGTGCCCAGCGCTCAGGAGGCCTCTACGGCCTCACTGCCTGCAACCTCGTGGCCCTATGTCCAGTCCATCATACCCCATAGCTGCTTCCCAGGATGATTAGGCACAACGCAGAATTTCTCAGAGAGTGAATATCTTCTGCTCTCCAGGGCCTCATTCTTCCACTGTGAGCCCCCATGACTCTCTGGGGTAAAAATGAGCTTCATTTTCGGGGGGAGTTCTGAGAAAGTTCTCCTGCCTGTCCCTCCCTTGGCTCACTTTAGACACTGGTAACTGTCCTCACATGCAGAAAGCCACAAATTATTCCAGCAGATCCCTCTTCCTTTCCACAGCACTTCTTTCCTTTCTGTAGGGTCATGCTGTAACATGGGAATTATTTTTTAAATGAACTAATATGATTTTTTTTAGCCATGATAACCATCAACTTCACACCTCTGGTTTCCAGAGATCTACTTTTGATTTGATGATATCGTAGTGACAGAATCTATAGAGAACAGAAGAGCTTCATAATGCAAAAAGTGTTGCTTGCCATTGTCAGTATTTTCAAAAATCATTAGCTAATCTGTGATTTCACTGTGATGACTTCACCAGAGACTCATTAGCCAAACAGTCTTGCATATTGGACTTGGCATTTCTCATCCACAAACCAAGGCCATAAAGCTGAGACTTTGAGAGACATCTTCCCTGACAGCAGAAAATATTTTGTAAAAGATCCTAAGCAGCAGTGAGGAACCAACACCCATATGACAAAATGATACTCTATCAAGCAGGTAGTGTAACGCTGATAATCAATGTAAGACAAAGCACGGTAAGGTGATGATTTTGAAAGCCAACTAGGAGTTTCCTATTCAAAGTTATCTTTGGAATTTTGGGGTTTACAGCAAAACCTACATGTGCCATCCAGGGCGAAAGCACAGAAAACATTTTGGTGGTGTTTTTGCTTTCAGGAGCAGATCTCAGAGACACAGCCAGATAGTTCAGGCAGTGCAAAGCAGTCTCTCTCCAGTGCAGCGATCATCCCTGGAGGGGTGATCTTTGTCCCCGTGCCTATTGCCCTCATGCTGAGAAAGCAAGGCGTGCTCAGCCTCGGCGTGCCCTGGCCGGCGCTGGCAGCGAGGAGCAGGACCGGTGCGCCTCACTGCCCAGCTATGCAAAAGTACTTCTGACATTTCTCCCCATTTGTTAGAGGAACCATCTGGCCGACGGACTTGTTCTGAGGTGTAAAGCACAGCTCAGAGAAGCTTTATTGCTAAGAAAGGTGCAATAAAAATAGATAAGCAGAAAGCATCCTATGTAGAGCTTCCACACACAGAATAATAATGCTGGGAAAATAGACTGAATTTCCACATGCGGTCGCTTAAGTCGTAAAGCACTGGAATAGACTGCGAGCGCACACGCGGCTGTAAGGAAAATACTGATTTTGCTGCGATACAAAGCTCTAATCAGTGCTTAGAGTCTTCCTCTCAGTGTTCATCTGCTAACAGTATTGTGGCTGAATTCATTCTGGTTATCGCTGCAGTTAACATCTTCATAACTGTTTCCCAGTTTTCTCCTGAAAACCGAAACTCCACAGTAGCAGACAGCAGCGAGCAGTCACAGGATCGCTGCCATATGCAAAGAGCACTAAGGGAGAACACATATTACAGTCAACTTTATACAGGATTATGAGGATTATCTTGTAAAAAAGATCAAAATAAAGCAGAACTTCTGAACAATGGAAATCACTATCTCTAACTAACAGTGTAGCCAATTTATTTAAAGAAATATCTATTTTTACATGGTGGATTAATCTCAGATTAGCGAAGGAAAAGCCTTAATATTTAAGTAGCTGTAAATATGTGAATTCTCGCATTTTTTTTTAGTTGTTACTGTTTATTTCAAATATCTTTTTGCTTAATGACATAATTTATTCTGTGGCTAATCAAATACATTTATCTTCTTCCTGTTGATTGCAATGTGCTTAAGGTAGGTACTGATCTGAGCAGGCTGTAGGTTCCTGGGCTTGGGACACAAGGTGCCGTGGCACAGCTGGGCTGGAGCTGCAGTCCCCCAGTACCGTGACCACTGCCCGCCGGGTGGTTACCCTGCATGCCAGCTGGAATACCTCACAAATATCATCCATACAGACTGAGTCCCAGAAACACAAATTAATTCCTAGCATGCTAGGAAGCCCGTCCTTTCCAATTCACCTGGGTACCTGCCTCTGTGTTTGAATGACTGCCTGCAGTGAACTGGACATGACTGAATTACAGCTTCAGAAATAATCATTCTGCTCAAAAATTTTCACTGGGTAGAAGGCTTAAATCAGACCAAAGTCACATCCAAGCATCATGACTCTTACCCACNATAGGAAGGCATAAAATTCATTCTTCTGGGCATGGGCTGACGACATAGGATAAACTCCAAGACAAAAATCACTCCAAGACACATACTTATGCATCCAAGTTTTGCTATCTGTGTGTTATCACCTAAATTAGCCTCCTGACAGTCTGCAGAGCTTTCAAAGGGAAGCATCTGAAGTAATATACATGCTTATCCTTAACAGGAGCCACTTTGAACAAATGTTACATTGCATTTTTTTTTCTAAGACTCTGCAAATAGAACTATTTGTCCATGAAACACTTTGTTAGAACTATTTGCTGACCTCTAAGGATTCATATGATGAAGATCTTCTGCTGCAGGCTCCTTTCCAGGATGCTTTTGCAGATTAATTGCCGAAACTTGTGTATTTCTACACTGGACATTATCATTATTTTAAGCTAGCAAAACCTTATTTAAATTTTAAACTCTCCTGAGCGTTTCCATGAATCCATCTTCCCATATGTTCAATACCTCAACTGAGTACTGGGCTCTGTCTACAGCCAGCATTTTCTGTTCACCCTCTTTCCACCTGACAAGCTCCTGTCTGCTGAAAATTGATTGTTAGTTACCACTCTGTAATGCACAACTTCTAATCCACACCTAACAAATGTGCCGCTGAGGTTAGATTTTGGTGCTCCCTATTAGAATCTGTACAGAGAGCTGGCACAGAAAACCCTTGTCAGAAGTTAACTAGTTTTGATCTTTCGAGAAAGGAGGTGGGAAAGGATTATTTTTGAGCTCATTTCCCTGAGAACACTGAGAAAAACATCAGAGTCCACATATAAAGGATGAGGAATGATGGGGTCACAGCATCACTGGATAAGGGAAGAGGAACTGATGTCATCTTCCTAGACTTGTGCAAAGCATTTGACACTGTCCCCCATGACATCCTGGTCTCTAAACTGGAAGGACATGGATTTGATGGATGCACCACTTGGTGGATAAGGAATTGGCTAGATGGCCGCTCTCAAAGAGTTGTGATCGATGGCTCAATGTCCAAATGGAGACCTGTGACAAGTGGAGACCCTCAGGGATTGGTGCTGGGATTGGTGCTGTTTAACATCTTTGTCGGTGACGTGGACAAGCAGGGGAGAGGGCACCCTCAGCAAGTTTGATGACAATACCAAACTGTGTGGTGCAGTTGACACTCTGGAGGGAAGGGATGCCATCCAGAGGGACCTGCACAAGCTGGAGAGGTGGTCCCATGCCAACCTCATGAAGTTCAACAAGGCCAAGTGCAAGGTCCTGCTCCTGGGGCGGAGCAATCCCAAGCACAAATACAGGCTGGGTGATGAATGGATTGAGAGCAGCCCTGCAGAGAAGGACTTGGGGGTGCTGGCTGATGAAACGCTGAACATGAGCCAGCAATGTGCCCTGGCAGCCCAAAAACCCAACCATATCCTGGGCTGCATCAAAAGATGTGTAGCCAGCAGGTCAAGGGAAGTGATTCTGCCCCTCTGCTCTGCTCTTGAGACCCCAACTGCAGTACTGCGTCCAGCTCTGGAGACCTTACAGCAGCCTTCTAGTACCTGAAGGGGACCTATAGGACAGCTGGGGAGGGACTTCATATAAGGGCCTGTGGCGATTGGAAAGGGGCAATGGTTTTAAACTAGAGCAGAGTAGATTCAGATTAGACATTAGAAAGAAGTTCTTTACTCTGAAGGTGGTGAGATACTCGAATGGATTGCCCAGAGAAGTTGTAGAAGCCTCATCCCTGGGAGTGTTTGAGACCAACTGGATGAAGCTCTGAGCAACCTGGTCTAGTAGGAGGTGTCCCTGCCCATGGCAGGGATGTTGGAACTAGATGATCTTTAAGGTCCCTTCCAACTCAAGCCATTCTATGATTCTATGACTCTATGAATAAAGAGCAATCTGTCTTTTATTTCCCATCTCTCCTTTGCCTGTGGTAGCATCTCCCCAGTTCTTCTAGTGCCGCAATCTCCCTGGAGGATGGGGAGATGCTCCTATTCCTGGGCCATTTGTGACCAAGGAAGTGACTTAAATCCCATAAATTATTGAAATATTGTTGGTCCTCTGGGGCTGTGCAATTTTTCTCCTTTGGGAAAAACTGCATTAGGTTTGTGGGCTGCAGAAAGATTACTCAAGGGAAATTCATCCTGGCCAGGAGCGACCTCTGACCTTCCCAGTCAGAAGTCGAGAAGCAAAGAGAGGCACCACTCACGTCTATCAGTTTCTCAGGTCACTCGCTGGAGCAGTCCCTATTTCCAGGCTCGAAACACAGCCCTGCACAAGTGACTGTCAGAATCTGCCTGAGACACCCACTGACTAGTTCCTTTCATTTTGAGGGGTAAGCGGTTCAATTTTCTGGATGGATTTTTCTTCAGTTTAGGTCCTTCCTACCATGTCCGTAAAATGTTAATGTATCAACAGGCCACGGCCAAACTTCCACGGTGTCACCTCCCAATTCAGCACTTGTGCATCAGCCCTACAGCTTTCTAACTACAGCGAGCACTGAGGAAACACTAACAAGTAATTGATCCTGCTTGAACCAAATAGTCATTTCAATTCTAATTTCGGAGCCACAGTCTCTAACAGTCTTTCTGAAACGCTGGGTAGCGGGTTGATTCACCAACAGACTGAAGAGATACATTATTGATGAAAGGCTTATCTGCAAACCAAAAAATACATGTCCTTTCACATTCCCTTCTCTGTTCCACAGACGCCTGCTGCCATGAGAGGGGTGTGGAGGTGACCCCCTCTCAGGCAGGCGGCTGCAGGCTGCAGAGATGCTCTGCTGGCATCTCCATCCAGGCTGCTTTCTCTCAGCGCCAGGGTTGCTGGGAGGAATGGGAACAGAATAGGGAATCTGGCCCAAAGTGTCTTTTTATTTCATATAAAGAAGAGGAATATAAATGATAAAGTCAGAGCATCTAATTCATCGGTACAGCATGAGGTCAGGTCTTTCAGCTGATAAATGAAGACATCGACTTACTAGCCTAGTTTTGGCAGAATTATTAAGAGCATGTTTACATTCCAGCTCATTAAGGGAGACATCTAAAACCAGAAACATCCAAATTTAATGGATGCTTTTTGAAACTGTTAGCTTCAATGAGTTGTGTTGCATTCTTTTATTAAGTGGATAGGTTTTTGCGGTTTAGGCAGAGAGCAGCTGCAGATAATTCCTTAAAAAATAAAAATATCGTCTTGATCTGTAAAGGAAAATTAATTGAATACTTAGAAGCCTTTCTGTACCTCAGCCCAGATACGGTATATTTAATACAACATGTTTGTGCCTAATACGATTTTCCATGTTGTGTGTGGTTTATATATAGCATAACATTCTTATTCTACTTGGACTGTTCTTTTTCTTGCACTCTGGTCTTTTATGCTCTAGCATTAATTGGAAAGATGGGGTTTCAATAAATTTTCTGATTGCATTGATTTAACAAAGGTTATGATTTTGGCTTTATCAACCAGGCAGATTCACGCTGTCAACACCTTTTTTCTTGCTATCTCACTCACCCATGATTCAAAGACATAGTACATTAGCATGCTAGGTACTTAAATCCCTCACTGACAGCTGCAGTAACTCATGTCCATTTGGATTATTCCCCTATGTTCTCACAGCTTAAGTAGCATTTGTAAAGATATTTAATATAGAAAATCTTATAAATCTTCTAAATCATTTAAAGCACAACAACTATATATATACTACATAGAGAAAGAGAGTTCTATATAAAATTAAATTTATTTTATGTTAAACTGTTATTAAAACAATTGATTCTGGTCTAAGGCCCATAGGTGAGCACAAGAAGGTTACCCCCTGTATGTGGTGAGGCCATCGTGCTGCAGAGGATGCTGCAGGTCCCGCTGGCTCAGCTTTCCTCCTCACTTCTGCAGGAGTAGTGTCCTCTCTGCCACAGCAGCTTGTTGCTGTGAGTTACCTAAGCAGCCAAATCAGGAAACCTAATGCAACCACGTTCAATCAAAAATTTTTTTCATACTAGCTTTAGCTTCATCTCTTGACCAGAGGGATACAAGAGATGACTCTTTAACAGGAACATTTTGTTTTTCTTCCACGTTTATAAAGCATATATTTCTTTTTTTAAAAAGGAAAATAAATCAATGCATTCTGAGCAAATAAAACTCATTTCCCCACCTCTAGTTAATCAGGCTTTATTTGCTTAGTATCTGTGATGTTGCAGTAATTATACTAATTCTCCAGTCATCCATTGAGTCTCTCTTGAAAAACTGGATAGATGTGACTTGAATTTCTAATTCTTTTGATTTCGTAGCTTTGTACTATTGGAGAGCCTAGCATGATGTGAACCTGGCAATGCAAATAATAAAAAGGAAAAGAAAAACAATCTTAGCTTACTTTAAAAGCAAAGTCCCCAGTTTTACACATGGAAAACATGTATTCTTTAAAATTTTGCACAGGTGGTTCTTCTCCTTACCCTTTGCATTAGGAGCTCACACCGACACGCTCGCAGAACTGAGGCCTAAGTGTTTAAGAGGTTGCTACAGATCTTGTCTGATCTCTTAGTTTCTTATACGCATTTTTTCCTCATATGAGGTGCTGGGAGTTCTTGGAGGTCAAATATATGTCAATTTTCTGTGTGGGAGAGTTTGTGAGAGCCCGGTGGGAAATACAATGTATTGGCTAACGTAGCGGTGCTCTTTCTTGGACTTAACATGCTTTTTTATTAACATTTTTAGCATTCTTTTTTCAGTCTTTTAAAATAGTGTTTTGACTTGAATCCTCCATTATTTATATCACTTTAACAATGTGATGAAGCAGGATGTTGGTAAACAATTCTTAAAAATGTTTTGTGGATTCAAAGGTGGAGTATTTTGAGTTTCATCAATGTGTTTATCTTTTTCAAAGGATGATTATATTAGTTTTCCCTAGAAGAGGGACAAGTGTTAATTTATAATCTATAAAATATTATTTTATAATAATCTTTAAGACATATTACAAGAGAATGATCAAATATAGTTCATAAAGATCCTATTGTAAGTTAAGCACAAACTTGTTACTTAAGGGGAGTCACCACAGTAGGTAGGTAGAGACACTCTGAAGGCAAGCAATACTCCCCTCCAGACCCTCAGGCACTGCTGGGACATCTTGGAGTCACAGCTTCTCAGGGTAATGTTGAAGTCTGGCTGCTCCTCTGAGCTGAGATGGCTTTTACTCTGCTACTCTGCCTCTGTGTGATCCACCTCATTCAAGCTTTTCCCAATAAATGTACTAGATCCCTTTTCATATGCAGGGGTTGCACCGAGCAGTGGAGATGCATCAGCTCCAACCTTTGCAGGATGAACCACCAAATGGCAAACCCACGTGCTGATGGACCTGGCAGATGACAATTTTTATATGTTGTCTTCTCTTGCCATCTTATACTCCTGTCTAAGTGCTAGGCAGCCAGCATCATAACTTTTATTAAAACAGGCTATATGCTGTAAATTCCAGATAAATTTTATACCATGGATTAATCTGATTTTCTGACTGCTTTTGATTTTATTGTAAGCACGATGTACTAGAAGATGAGCTATTGTTGCATTATTATGAATGTATGTTGCCTTCTCTTTCTGTATGTTCTTGCGTGTCTTATGAGACACTGTTAGATCGTTTAGCAAAGAATATCAAATAAGAAAGCTAGAGAAAGTAGAAAATACAGGTAATTGAAAATGCATTTGCTGCATGAAGTGAGAACAGCGCTCAGGCAGAATGCAGAAAGATGCTTTCCACTTTAATCATTTCCATGGAAAGCAAGGCGAAGCTTTTTGGTGGAATTGTCACTTGTCCAGCGTAAGGCTGAATAAACCAAAGAGATAGCACACTCTGACAGTTTTAACCCTGAATGTCCTAATATAAGACCAATCAGCTCTTTCTGAAACACTGTGTTAGACTTGTGCCAGTCACCTGGATCCTGGAATAACTTGAAGGCAGCGCAGTCCACTGCTTGCAGATGGGAAACAGGAAAGTCACTGGGTGTACTGAAAACAATCCAGCCCTTTGAACCTGCAGCTTTCATGACCTTTTACGAACTTCTTAAGGGAACACAAATACCCTGACAGTTGGGTTTGGGTCTGATCAGGACTGGAATTCATGGGGTGGGGAGAAGGAAGGAAAAATGCAATTATACCTCTTGATTTGACGTTAAACCAGTGACATTTTAAAGGTAACCAGACTGGCAGTTGCCAGCCAGTTGTTATGAGTTACTCTGAGGCAGAAGCTCCACAGTGAAGGTCACTATGCTGGAAGCAGAGCTGTGAACATTTTAGCATCTCTCACTTCTGCTTTTTTTTTGTTTCTTTACATCCGATATTTGCTTCTGGCCCTCACCTTTTTCTAAAGATAATACAGTTTTCAGAAGCCAGTCAGCATGTCATCAGCATACTCAGGTTCCTGGGGAGGCAGGCTGAGCCCCAGTTTGCTTGAACGCTGCCTGAGAGCTGCCCCCCACGTTCACAGCAGTCATTTGCAAAAGCATTTACTTTCTATCAGTGGGAGCAGAACTGGCCCCTGTGACTATGAAAATGCGTCAGTCTAATGAGAAAAATGAGAAAAAAGAAAGCTGACAAAAATCTAAGAATAGAGTGTTGAAGAGGACTTATGTCTGCCGGAGGATTTAGGGCAGAGATGAACCTTGCTTAATATGGTAGGAATACTGTGTCGCATCAAGTATGTTACGGCGCCCAAAGTAAATGTCTCATCACATATGCTTTGTGTGTGTAAAACTGGATATTTTTGCAGCTTTCTCCTTTTCAAAGGTGACCTGTACTGTTTTAATTCCTGAATGGATTAACTCCAAACAGCAGGGTATGAATTAAAGGCTCCTCAAGCAGCCATTAGAAAGTATTTTGGTTATTCAAATAATGGAGTTGCTAGTCATTTAAAAAATTACAGGGAGAAATGTTCTTAAATGTCATCAGCTACACAGCACTTAGGGGATTTCATGAGTTGCTATAAAGCATGGTCCAGCAACAGCAAAAGCCGTCTGCCATTACCAGTCCTGTGAGGCTCAGCATCTGCTTAAAGCACCAGATACTCATCCGCTGTTAATCACCATCAGCTCCTGAGGTCAGCGATGCCCCTGCGTTTTCTGTCAAAGGGAGGATTTGGACTAACAGTGGAATATGAGAACGGGACTAAGAGACAACCAAGATGACTGTCACTTCAGAAGGAATTCTGCTGTGCTCATACAATGGTCACTTCAGACTCCTGGCTTTCCTGGGAAGGTCCTCAGGATCCAGGAAGGGAACTTCAGAGCTTCTTCCTGCCACCATCTCCTTGTGGGTGACCTAGGGATGAAGTCACGTGGATCAAGTGATGAAGAGTCCTATCAACGGAATAAATGCTCCTGTGTTTCGGCTTATCCTACAGCAGACAGAATCTTCTCTACTAAAATCTGATTTGGAAGTGAAAGCCATGGAAATGCCATAGGATTTCTCCATAAACACAACCAATTTCAATTTGCCTAGTTGTAAAATATTGTTACCTGTCCGTCACGCAGCTTAATATAATATTTGAGTGGCAGTTACAGCAAAAAAACAATATGGTCATCAAGAAAACCCAGCCTTTATTTTAAGCACCTGAATAATTTCCTTGATTTCACCGAGAATCACTGATGTGGATGATGCTGCAGGATCAGTGACTGCAAAGGGAGCTTCTCCCAGTGACATTCTTGTTGATCATCACCTGTTGGGGGCATGAGTGCAGGCAGGTGAAAGCTTCTGTGCTGTAAAAGTCCCTTTGCTGGCAGGACTGAATCAATAAATGACTTCAAATGCTGTTATGATCCTAAGAGCAAAATGATTTGCACAGAGTAGCTGCTAGTCGGCGTAGAGCACAACAGTCCCCCATTATAATTTTAGTAGAAGAGGAGAATGTAAAAAGAGTCTTGTTATTACTCTGACTTAAGACTGAAAAACATGCTTGTGTTCCTGATTCCTTACTTTAATTGAATACAAAGATATCAGTGCTTCAGTGTTCAACTGCTACATATAAAATCAAATTTGGTGGGTAGTAAATACAGTAGAACTGAACGTTTAATGTTATAAATAGAGACGTATTCAAGATAAAACTGTCTTCACTTCAGCAACACTATTGCTACGATAAAAACCTTAGATTTACTAAAATAGAACTAAGTTTAAATGCATTTGCCTTTCCTTTTCATTTTTATTACTTATTTTTTATATCTAAGAAACAAACCTCACTTAACATGAACTGGGTATTTTTACATTCCGAGATTTTATAAATTTTCACAACGCTGCCATTTCAGAAGAAATTTTTAAACATCAATTTTAATAAAAACTTAAGTAAATTACTTCTGTTTCCATTCTGTTTATCCATTAGGAGTTTTCTAACCCGTCCTGCTGCGGAGGGCACAAAGCGGTGGAATTGCCTCCCTAGTAGAGGACTCGGCTCACTCGTTCTCAGGATTTGACTGAAAGACTTCTGCTGCTGAGCTGAGTGGCTGCTGGATTGGCTTCCTCAGCTACGTTCCTGCCTTCATGTAGCCTGGGACGTGAACGCTACGCGGGGACTCTGGTAAGGTGGTCATAAAACCCACTGCAGTGCTACGTGGCTTAAGGCCATATGTGAAAAGAAACAATGATGCTTGCTTACCACGTGAAGCACACTGAGCTTTTGGTTGGAAAAACAAAGCATAAGGAATTATTAGACGATTTGATTAACTGGTGTTTAATAGTTATGACAGTCAAAGCTTTTATGATTGGCGGAGGCTGACTCCTCCTGCCTGGGGAATGGGGCTCTGCCTCCTGGCAGGATTCAGGCTGGCAGGATTTAGGTCCCAGTAAAGACTATGGAGAAAGACAAGGAGTTGAATTGCTCTTCAGGCGAGTTCTCATAGACCTGCCAGAGGACTGTGGCAGGATTTAAATCATGATATGATCAGTAGGAATGGCTGAAAATACTCTGAAGAAAAAAAATATCCAACAGGAAATAGTGATTTCATGCAGTTTCAGCATTCTTCAGGATTGTGTGAATTTTACTGAAGCTTCCTGGTGGAAACGACACGGGTGGGTTTTCCCAGCAGGGAGCCAGCAACTGGCAGGGCCCAACCGCTTAAAACTCCAGCAGTCTTGTAGGGCCAGACAGGGGTGTCAGATGGGAAGCTAGACACTAGTACCTATTTCAAAATCGGTCCGATTTAGTGATTCAAAAAGTGAATGTTTCTAAACAATTTGTTCCATAGAAATCTTCATGCATCCAGCTTTGCATTCTGCTACAGAATGAAACCGTTAAAGGACATTTTCTGCAGATCATAAAATACACTTCCTATGCCATCCCAGTGATTAAATGAAGTTGTGACTGAGTAAAATGGTGACTTTTAATGAAATTTCAGGGGGGAAAAAGGCAATTATTTTAGAAGGGCGCCTCGAATTTATTAAAATACAGCTTCCTCACATTACTTATTGCAAAAATCAAACTCTGCTTGTCACTGTAACTCACTGTAATGACTTGACTTGAGCATGTCTGTTTTTTAATTGGGACATTTGCCTGCGAAACAGCTGATCCACAGAAACATTTTCTTTTTATGAATTCTAAATCAATAGTGTGATGGGGTTTTTTCCCAATGTATTTTAACAAGTAACAAGCACGGTGAGTTTGGAAGCCTGACAACAACTGAACAATCAACTCTGGGCATGCACCCCAAGAGGAGAACCAGACCCGGGTGGGGATGCCAGCACAGGGCAGTCAGTTTATGGCTCTTCACTCCGCTAATTCGCAGTTACCTCTAGAGCGAGCCTCGGGTCTTACGACAGGCNCCGGGCCGCGACGGGAACACGCCGGGCGCTCCCCAGGCTCAGGGAGAGGAGGCTCGTCCCTGCTGCCTCGACGGACCTTCCTGCGAGCTCCGGGAGCGGACTTGTCAGTGTGATGGGTCTCGGAGTGGAGCCCAGCGTCGCCTCCTCGCTTGCGGGCAGCAGGAGCCCCCATTCAGCGCAGGGCAGTTGAATCCCTCTCGCAGCGGAGCAAGGAACCGGGACGAGATTCACCGCTTCATTCCCAGAAACGTCGCTTCCACCTGCGAGCGAGTTTGAGCAGCCGGCTGTGGATTTTATATTTGCTTCCCCACAAACCAAGGTTGGTCGGGTGGCTTTGGCTTTTTGGGAAGGAGCCCTGACCCGGCCCCGCCGTGTGCGATGGATTGAGGCGTGCCCGGCTGCGCCCCGACCCCGGCCCCCGCCCGCAGCCCACACAGATGCGATGGAAAATCGGGGGCTCTTCTGCACCCTCTGTTACCTGATGTTCAACGCACCTCTGCTGTTCATCGTCACCGGTGAGTAGGAAACTTCTGCCTCGTCGCCGCTCCGGATGCAACTTGCTGGCGGGAGGCTGCGGGGCTCCGGTGCCTGCGGGGCTCGCCGCCCTTGTCCGCAGCCGAGCTCTGGCCGCTTCGCTCCTGCCGGCAATCGCTGCAAGTCCCGTCCTCCCCGCCGCTCTTTCCTNTATCCAGCCGAGGGGCTTTCTTGGGGTTTAACGCCCTCTTTAAACTTTCCCTTTCCGCTGGAGCCGGCTGCCCGGCGGCGGGGACCGGCTCGGCCCTGCCCCGGGTGCGCGGTGCTGGGTTCTCCGCTTATCCTGCGGTCACCGGACTACGGAAACCCGCGTCCCGGTCATCGCTTAGCCCTTAAGCGGAAGCAGCTCACGTTACACTGAAAAGGACTCATTTTGTCTTTTAATCTCTCTCGTTAACCAGCCCTTATAACTCTATCTTCCCCTCCCAGCTACCTTTACTGAAGTTCCCAAAGATGTGACTGTTAGGGAGGGAGATGATATTGAGATGCCTTGTGCTTTCCGAGCCAGCGGATCCACCTCTTACTCCTTGGAAATCCAGTGGTGGTACCTTAAAGAACCAGCCAGAGAACTTGCACACGAATTAGCCATCAGTGTCCCCGGCAGCAGGAGCAAGGTAATTCAGTACTATGGAGATAAATGCCTTCACCGAGTACAAAGTGCTCAGAGGGTTATCAAAATAAACGTAGCACTCCCAGAGAGGAAAGCACTTCCTCTACCCAGTGCCAGTGAGCTGTTGAAAGCACCAGCGTCCCTGGGCCCTCCCTTGGATGGAGGATACAAGGGCATGCACCATGGGGGACTCCACTTCAGGAAACGAATCAGTGCTTTTAAGGCTCGTAAATAGGAAATGGTAAATGAACCCAACAGAGGCAGTGAAAAATAACTCTAGTATGAAGTGAGAACAAGTGAAAAACAGTGCTTCTGTGGACTGAGCTAGGAAATATAAAAGGTGGGAGAGCCACACTGGTAGAGCAGAGAAAGGCATGAGGGATACACCTCTCTGTCGGTATGTTAAGTATATATGCATCTGCGCATACAAATACCCAGAGTTTCTTGGGCAGCATGTACATACCTGTATCTGTATCTGGAGCTCAGCAAGACATTTTCAGCCTGTCAGATGTAGTAATTAAAATGCATGAAGCAGAGTTAGATCTTGCATGTCCTTTCCCCTCCCCCTAGCAAGCTGCCTGGTGTGAGGGTAGGCTCTAATCTAAATTTTTAGGCTGCATTTCCCCAATATAAGCCAGTTCATTCTATGGCTTCCCTCCAGTGCACAACACCTTGCTGGTGCCCAGCGGGGCTGTACAAGGAGTGGGGTAAAGCAGGACTTCGAGGCCACGTTGCCCTACTGTGTAGCGCACATCATCCCCCCCGGGCGCCGGCCCCTGCGCCAGCAGGGTGCCCCACGGCAGCCTTGGTGCCTGTGCCAGCTCCCCTCTCTGTGGCATGCTTGTTTTCCTGCAGAGCTCAAATAGAGATGCAAAGCATATAGACACTGAGCTAATGCGCTGCCGCCTAGCTGGGGAAAGTGTAAGTCAGTTGTCAGACAGGGAAATAAATTGCATGGATTTAAATGTCTTCTTTAACCTTATATAAAAACCGTGAGTTGCTTTAACAATAAATGATGACAGGGCATGCCTGGAGAATGATGACCGTCTCCCTGGGAGGTGCATCAGTGGGACCTGAGGCAGCACTTAGGTTTACAGTAGTTTGCTGGAGACAAAAAAATAACCAAGTACGAAACCTGCTGAGGGATGCCTGCTCCCAGAATGTTTCAGGACTGAAGCTCTGCCCTGAGCGGTGCAGGATCCAGCCTGCCCAAGCACTTCACCGCTGTGCTAATGCTGCGGGTAGAGCCCCTTCCCCAGTGCTTGTCAGTGACAGGAGCGGCACAGCATGCAACAAGCATTTCTTTGGCTGCTGTTCTGTGGGCACCACAGGAGCTTTACCAAAACAATCCCCCAGCTAAGCACTGGTTTGCTACCTTCCCCATGGCCTGGGGAACTCTCCCCCGCCCCAGCCACACACAGGCTTTGTGAATGGCAAGCGGAGAAAGTTGCACCTGCCTGTGTCATGTCTTTGCACTGGGGTGGGAATATGAGCATCTTGTTGATGTGCTGGCAGAGACAAGTCTGATCTCCCTTTTTTGTTCTTCTAGGTAACAAATAAGGATGCAACCAAAATCAGTGTAAGTGGAGCTCGAGCTGGGCGGTGCGCACCCCTCCTCCCCTACGTGTGGGATTTACTGCATGGCCCCCACCTCTCCTGACATACAAATGCAGCTGGTCTCGCTGGCAGTCCCGCTTCTGCAGCACGGCAGGAGCGTGGCACGTTTCCCCTCCTCCGTGTGTCGTGGTTCGGTCGAAACGTTACCATCTGCTACTGGTTTAGCAGTCACGTCTCATTCCTCGCAAATCGAGAGGAGGTGGTGCTTGCCCTAGAGCCCTTTCTTAGCCACGTTTGAAGAGGACTGTGGGCCAGATCAGGAGAGAAGTTGTTTTGGTTTTTTTTCCCTGCCCTCCGCAAACCCCCATCGCCTGTGGCGCCCCCCTCTCTTCCTGTCCTGCAGCTAACGAACCCCACTCCCGCTGATACGGGCCCGGGACTGCCACTGTCCCGGCGAGGCGGCCGCCGGCGGCTTTTCCGGTGCTGGGGCGCGGCTGGGGTTCCCTCCCGGAGCGTGGCCCGCCCCAGGACTGCGGGGCACCTCCTGGGGCTGGGTTGGGCCGGGTGGCACTACACCCGGCAGGGCTTGGCCTTGGGCAGCAGGCGCGGCGCGATGCCCGCGGTCCTGGCCTTTTCCCCACGCGTGGGGTTCGGGGCGGTTCATGTGAGCTACAGGTGGCCCAGCACCTGGGACAGTGCGGGGCTCCGTGCGGGACTGGGCAGCAGG
>VWZK01014268.1:255178-289373 GCA_013396935.1 Baryphthengus martii | reverse complement strand
GCCCGGGCAGGCCGCCATCCTCCGCCAGCAGCACGGGTCAGGTAGGGCGCGGAGGTGCGGGTGGGGGCCGCCCTCTCCCCGAGTCCTTCTGCTCGGGGTTAGGGCCGGGCACCGCGACTCCCCCTCTGTCACGGGTGGGCCAGTCGCTGCGATGCTAAAGCTGAAAAACCGCAACCAAGTCTGTAAGCAAATGTTGTCCAATTACCCTGCCCGCCAGGGCCGGTGCCCTGAGCCCTGCATCGTCACGAGTTGCCGCAGAGACGTGGGGCTGCGAGGTGGGGCTGACCTGCTTCCCTTCGGTAGGTGCTACGAGAGACTCCATTTCCACAGTCCCCCTTACAGGTTTTCAGACGTGGAGTTTCAAGCAGTAGCTGCAGCCTTGAGTCAGCGAAATGCCACAGGTGTTCTGCAGAGAATTTAAATCAGCGTGCGGTTACCGGGGCTGGTCACCCTGGGCAGGTGTGGGGCCCATGCAGAGCAGGGTGCAGGTTTGAGAAGGGAAATGTCAATGGCTGTGTAGTAGTTAGCTCCACATTTGAATTACTGGTAAGGTATGAATTGGAGATGCTACGCTCTGTAATGGTTATCGAATGTAAACGTTGTGCTAATTCGGATTGTCCATCGGTTACTACTGCATTAAGTTATTAATGCCATGTTACCATATCACTGCTAGCCAGAGAAGACTGTTTTAAACCTTTATACTAATGAGAGCATAGTCTGGGACAAAGAACACAGAGTCTTAAATCTGCATTGCAAAGGTGTTTCAAGCTTCAAAGCTTCAAAGATGTAGTGCTGCTCTGGCTGGGCTTTGGCTCCCCACTCAGCCACTGTCACTTAGTTGCTGTTGCTGTTGAACAAATGTCCCTGCCGACTTATCTATGGAAAAAGGGAAACAATTTTATGTCAGTGACTGGGCAGGGAAAGCCCTGAGCTCCCCACTCCCCTCTCTTCTGATGCAGATTTGTAATCCTCACACAGGAATGTTCACACTTCTTCCTGATACCTCTTCACGCTCTGAGGGCAGGTTTTGGCTCATGGTAATGGAAATCAGTTGTCTATGGGTGACCGACCTGCTGGTGCTGTATTCTATCTGGCCACTACCTTTCACTGTTTTCTGAATAATTTAGTCTATTTCTCATGTAGAAATACATGTGAAAACTAGGTTTTATTCTTCACTATTCCTAAGACTAAGCTGGCTCTTCTTTGGTGTCTAGTGGAAGACAAAGTGGTGATTCCTGAGGTCTAACTACAGGTGCCTGTGGGCGTACTCAACAGTTCTCTTTGCTTTTGCTGAATTCACTGGCCACAGGAAATAAAATTGAATGCTGTAATGCTCACAGTGAGTTGTTTTCCTATTAGAAAGGTCCGCATTCCTCATAGGAGCCCAGGGCTGGTGTTTGTTTTTGCATTTCCTTTTTCCACTCCCCCGCAGTAAGAATTCTTGCAATGTTTCCCATGCTGACAGCAGAATTTAGGTTTAGGATTTGCATCACTTTGTACCCTGCCTACTGAACCCAGAGCTTTTGTGCACATGAACTAAAACCAGGACGATGGAAGTGCAGTGGGCTCGATTCCATCTCAACAGATGGATGCGAGTGTGTGCTGTTGAGAGAGCGTGTCACATGTGTCTGTTAGGGCGAGACCCCCTGCCCAGATCATCTAAACTGCTGTCTGTCCGGATTTTTGACATGTCTGTGGTTTGGGAATGTGGCACTGCTGCATCATTTCTAGGTTGGATTCAATTCTGAAAATTAACTATAAGCATTGTGGCCAACAGTGAGGATAGTGGAGTGATTTAAATCCGTAATAATGGTAGTGGAATGCAGAAAAACATTTTGTAGGGATCTCCAGATGGAGACTGATGCTAAGAGGGCTACAAAATAGGCTAAACCAAAATTTCCTGCTGTGCCGTCTCTCCTGTGCACACTGGTACCTGTGAACAGTGCCACTCCGTGGCAGTTTCTGTGCCGGGAGAAAGCTGAAGTCAGTGTAGAAAGCACAGGACTCCAGTTCTTTGTCACAGGGCTGACTTAATAAGGTAGAAACAAGCAACTGCTTTTGTCTGCATTTGGGGGAGGCAACTAACATTGTGGTTTAGTATAGTCCTCTGTAAAAATACTGTCTTTTTACTCTGCTTGAATCAAGACCTCTCAAATAACAGGCTTCTACTTGGTTTATTGGAATTCCCATACTGTGGCAGTTTGGAGCTGCCCATAATTACTTATCAGTAGAACATCAGCCGCAGCGTGGCTCAGCAGATGAGCAGCTGAAAGACTTGGCCCTCAAAGTTCCTGATTCAGGTGCCTTCTGGACCGCAACTCTCTGAGACTTGTTACCGCGAGATGTCTCTTTGGTCCCTTCTGTGAAGCAGACTGGTGGTCACCAGAAGTGAAGTGTTGCTCCCTCCCCGGAATAAAGGCGTGTGGATGCAATACTGACGCGGAAGACAGCATGATGAGGACTTGCGGGGATATCGCCTGCTTCTCTGAGGAAATCAAAATCTCAGGTCTCCAGTGCTATCACTCGGGTGGGATAAGCACTAAACTTTCTTCTTAATGTCTTAAAGGAAAATCACATTCTTGAGTTTCAGAGTTTCCCATTTGTATGTGAAAGTAGTGTTCTTTAGAGCTATTTTTGGTACAGTGATTATTTTTTACTATAAAGAATGCAGTCTCTTTATAGGAGGTACTTTTTTTTTTCCCTTTTTTTCACCTTTGGAAACTGGAAGCCTTGTTTCAAGTCTACCCTCTCAAGGCAGCATTGTAGCTGATTTTCCACACAGGAGAGCCATCAAATCAAACTAAATCTTTGATCATATAGGTGTGTAAGGCTGCAGGACCTAAGCCTATGTTGCTGTATGAATTATATATATGCATAGTAGCATAATACATATGCTTCACTTCTCTTTTGAGCACCATAACACACAGATAAGTACTTGCATCAAATCTGTGTGTAATAATTGAATCATCTAATACATTTACTCTCAAAAGTCTTTAGCGTTTGTAAGTCTTTTCATTGGTGGTGGGGATATTTCCTCTGTATAAAAGCAGAACTGCACTCAAACAATGGATTTGCCATCAGTGATTAAGCAATACCTGCATTTAATACACTGGAGAGCTCTGCCTACAAGCTGCTGAGATGACACTAGCCACAGTGTCCTGCATGAATTGGGTTCTAATCCTGTTTTTCTTGCAATAGAAATCTTCTCAGTATTTTCAGTGTACTGAGCTAGGGCCTCTGTGTGCTTGCATTCCAATAAATGCGCTGATAGATCAAAATACTGCTTTCAAATACTCCTGCAGGGCTCTTGTTGACTTCAGTTGGAGTCCCAGTCACGCACCATGGAAAAATATGCTTCTTTGCATCTTCTAGTCGGATCGAAACATGAACTTATTAGAATAAATGTGTTTGTTATTAACATTCTCTAAAGAGCATAGAGGTTCAGCCATTGTTTCAGTCACGTCATCTGAAATTGTACTTGGTAGAAATCTGTGATCAGTATTATAGTATGTAAGGGAACATACAAGAGAATAGATCCAGTGTAACAGAAATTTGCCCAACATGCCAGAAATATTAGCTACTTAAACAGAATCCAATCTGTAATGTTTATACGAACGTAAAAACCCAGTGCTGTGTTCTCACGAGAGTCAGAAAGGTAACTGCTTGACTGCTGGTAAGGTGGGCTGGACACTCAGAACATGTTACTTAGGCTGCGAGGAGGCAAAAAGATCTGCTGGTAAGATCATGACTTTTAATACTACCAGAGGAGGAGTTGTCGGTTCTAAATGAAAATTAATATTTAGCTTTCAGTTTAAATCCTTATACACAAATGGAATCTTTTGCTGTAGGAAAAAAAATCAGGGTGAGCAAGTGAAAGAGTATATATGGTGTTAGGAGTGTTCCTCATTTTTACTGGGTAAGTAGGGGAGATATAGGAGTATCACTGAGCAAGACACACAGTGTTTAAGTCTCAGAAAGTTTGCAGTCCAAATGGATGAGGTTGACAAATGGCAGGAAGAGCGATGACTGACTTTGTTTGGTAGCTGTGAAATTAAATATGAAAACTTAATTTCAGATCTCTTAAATTTAAGTCCAGTGCCTTAGTCATGAGAATAACAATTTGTCATCTGATAGGTGAAGTAATAAACAAGGATCTTCATACTGACCTTCTGGGAGGCAAATTGGCTGTATTCTATTCTACCAAATGGTCTTCAAAATGAGTGCCTGTGTATTGGCTTGGGGGCAATTTTTATTTTAACTTCTGAGCAGAATGTAGATCAGACATTGCAGCTTCAAATTCCCTTTTATTTGTTTGATCTCTAGCCTCAAAGCTCTGAAGTGAAAGCTTTAAATAAAATAAACAAAGACGGGAGTGTGAAACAAGAAACTGTGCTTCATTATGCTTAGAGTGCTCTAGGAAGGACACAGACAGATTCATGTGTTATGCAGAGATGAAGTGTTCACAGCAAGGAAGAAAGTAAGTCTTCACTTCGCGCCCATCTCCCTCTCCCCCCCAGAAAGCCTTTTATGTCTGAGGCAGAAGAAAGTCTGCTTGTGGGCTACATGGTCTGAGATAATAAAGCACCAGCTCCCAATTCTGCAATCTCTGTGCATGTGCAGCTCCCCCTGATGCTCTTAAGAGCAGTACATGCACAAAGTCAAGCTGTGGCAACCTACCTTGAGGCAGGAGACCGTGTGGGAGAGCGTTAGAGCCCCGTCGTGCACTGGAAAGCAAAAGGTGGTGTGTGGTTTTTTACAGCTTAGAGCCAGAAAAGTAAATGAACAGACTGTTTTCTGGAGTGTAGCGAGCTGTGGCTGCTTAGAGGGCCTCTGTTCGGAGTGTCTGTGTTGAGTTTGGATTAACTCCAGGTTAGAGTTTGGGTCTGGGGTTCTTCTGACTTTGTTGGAATTTGAATCGCTCAGCACGCTAGTTTGAGAAACAGTCCATGGAGCTCTTCTGTCTCTGATAGATGAACAGTACACAAAATAGCAAGAAAGGAAAGTCTCTGTGCGTTGCTGCTCAGCTTAGGCTCCCTGCCTTTCCATCTTGGTAATGTCTGGGTCTACTTCACCACCCATGTGCTTTTTATGAGACCATATATGAGCTCAGATGCTGTTGTTATTTGTAGTTAAATGCAGCCTGGGTCACAGCACATTTTCCTTTACATTAAATAAAGTAGCAAGACAGAGGCCATAACTGAATTATCGGGCTGACCTCCTAAATGTCACTGGATAATAAACATGCAAAAAGAATTCTCATTAAATACACATCACTAGCACTTCAGTATCTAGGCAAATTAGACCACTTTGGGGACAAGTGAGGTCAAATATCTTCTTTTGTGTGTGTGTAGTGTGGATTAATTCTCAAACTGGACAAAAGCACGAACTGCAGTACCGTGTCACCTCATTACCTAGGGCAGAAACAAGCTGTGCCAAGAGTGTTTTTGTACTGTGGAAATGCAATTTATTTGAGTAACCTTCTTTCAGCGGTCCTTGGTTGTTCCCCAGAGGACAGACAAAACGGTACTAACCTGTTCTACTAAAGCCTGTGCAGCGTCCATGAAGAAATCTGAGTATTAGTTGAACTTCTTTAATATCTTCAACTCAGAGACAAAAAAATATTTAAAAAAAATATTACTGAACACAATGAAAGGGGTATTCATCTTTCTAGTGAATGTAGAAGTTGTACTTAATATTGGTCTAGATTTCCATACCAGATTGATTCATTAATGAATGAAAATGAGAAATTTGTATGAAGGAAGGCTGAGTGCACCCACCTTTCTTTTTACATGAACAAAGAGCGTTTTGGGCAGGAATATACCTATACTACTAGGGCTTTATGTATGATTTCAATAGATACTTTGCAAAATGGAGTCTTAGTTTGCAGTACCAGCTAACTGTGCATTTTACTACAGGCAAGTAACTGTTATGCATTCCCCACCTCTGCTATACTGTGCAGCTTTACAGATGGATAAAGTAACATTGGAACTGTGTTGTGGCTTATGTAGGTCCCTGATACTTTCAGTGACATGCGTAGCAGCCATAGCAGAAAGAAACGTCACAATAATCTCACTGCTGCTAGTTCTGAGAAGAATATTAATAGTGGTGGTCTGTGGTTGGAAAGCAGAGGTGAAGGAGGATCTGCCAGGAGACGAGTCTTACGGAGTAGTCCTGTGAAGAAGAGGTTTCTTTACATAACAGAGCCTGACAGGACTGTGCTGGTAATAAAAGGGGTTTGTTTGGGGTTTTGATTTAGCTTTGCTAAAGGAGTACGAATGCTGTCAGGTTCACTATTGCTGTTTACTACGTGGTTTTTTTTTTTAAATTAGATAATGGCAGAGCAGTCCCATATGTCAATATAAACAGTTCAAGTAGGTTTGTATTGGAAAAAATGGGGTTGTCAGCAGAATGGTATTATTTGTCACAACAGCGGTTAACAACCGAGCATTTTATATTGCTAGGCTGTTATCAGTTGGGAGGCAATTTTATTAGCTGGAAAGAAGAGCAGTTTGGCAGAGCGGCAGCTGCGCTCTGGGGAGACGTCGGTGTGATGACAGCGCGCGGATCGCTGCGCCCCGGCCGGAGGAGGGAGCTGTGCTAACGGAGCTTACGCAGGATGTCAGGCAGTTGCCACCCTGCCTGGTGTCACCCTGCGTGTGCGTGGTTGTGGCCGGGAAGCAGAGTGTCCTCATCTCGTGTGCTCGGAGCGGCTGCTGACTTTGAAATGAGGCAGAGCACGGTTACTAAGTCCTCCAAGGGACATCGTCTTCCATGTCTGTTATTTTATTGGTCATGTGTAAAATTCACTGAACTGGTATAATCAGAACTGCTTCACTACTTTATAAATTTTAAAATCAGAGTTCTAATCTGAATCCCTCTCACGCCAGGGAGCTGTAGATTTCACATGTAAAGAGGACACTGAGTAATATCCTGTGTCTACACTTTCCAAATAACCCTTCGCTGGCTTATTCTCTAAAATCTGGCCTCTCTTAGATCTAGGGCATGGCAGTGTCTTTAGTTAGCTGATATCCAGCAAGTACCGATCATTGGAAAGGTTTGGAGGGTATTTGTGGGTCACTTTCAAAATGTCACTGTTAGTTCACAGCAAAGCGATGATCTCTTCTTTATGTAAATGGCAGGCTCTGCTTTTCTTCAGGCACATGCTGTCGATGCAGCCGTTTTCCCTGTGTCATCGGCTGTTTTGCTAATGCACTTAGCTCTGTTCTTCAGGTCTGGACAGGATAGGGTTATATTTTCAAAAAAATCCTTAGAGAATCTGCACTCAGATCTGCTTAACTTTAGTAATTCTGATTGGAGTGATAATTACAACTACATTGGCAGCTTGCTCCTAATCCCGATCAAGTCAAAAATACTCTATAAAAGTGAGAACTACAGTGTCTTGTTCTTTACTTCTGGGTTGCAAATATTTACAGCTTGTATCAATGACAGAATGTGAAACCTGTCGTGCCATCCAGTGTGTCTTTTATTGCCAGTCTTCTCTTGAACTGTTGACTTAAGGAACTGTGTGACCGTATCTAGCTTGCCTACTTTGTGCAACATGGTTGTTTAGTCCACCTGCTGCTAACGAAAAACCTGAGAATATGGGCCAGACTCACTTCACGACTCAGTATCACAGAATCACAGAATGTTAGGGATTGGAAGGGACCTCAAAGGATCATCAAGTCCAATCCCCCTGCCAGAGCAGGAACCTAAATGACATCACACAGGAAGGTGTCCAGGCGGGTCTTGAATGTCTCCAGAGAAGGAGACTCCACAACCCCCCTGGGCAGCCTGTTCCAGTGCTCTGTCACCCTTACTGTAAAGAAGTTCCTTCTAGAGTTTAAGCGGAACCTCCTGTGTTCCAGCTTGCACCCATTACCCCTTGAACCCCACTAAAATATTCTTCCTTGCCTCATGATTTAGGGAGTTTGAATGGTGTTTTTTGCTATTTGTGGGGATGAGTGTGCTGAAGAAGGATGTGTAGGGTTGGATGCTCTTTTACCTCCTGAACTACCACTAATGTAGTTAGTTATTTTTCTACATGTTTTAGGTCAAAATTCATTTTCCACCAAATCGCATTACAAAGAATTTTGTATCTCTCATTATTCAAGTGCCAAAGAGTGAATTAATGGTGCTTGATTTTGTTAAGTTAGTTTTAGATTATTGGAACTGCAGGCAGTTCTGGAAATGAAACAAATCCATAGTTGTACGTTTTGGGTCTCTTTAATAAGGTATTTGTTGAAGAGAGATCATCTCACAGATACTAAAGCAGAGACAAAAGTAGAGACCACCTGCAGGCCTCAAAAGAGGAAAGTTACTGGCTTATTTAAATGCAGACCAATACAAAGTTTTTAAGCTGTGTAATCTATGTAGAACGAACGGCTCAGGTAGTCAGGATACATTCTACATTGAGAGTGTCTGTAGCAGTGTTTCCTTTTGAAGCTTGTTATAAATTAGTATGGGTGTTTTCTTGAAGCATGTGCTAGTGTTGTGTTGATTTTTTTTTTCTTAGTTTCTCCAGGAGTGGGTCTTTGGTATGGTTGGGCAGTTTATTTGGCTGTCTCGGGTGGAGGACGGATCCCAAGAGCAGCTTCTCAAGGGCCCAGTTCCATGAGAATTGGCTCAACTGCTGCTCTGTCGGGCTTTTGGGAGGCACCACCTTCTCTCAATACAGCACATTTCATAGTCAAATGTAGCATTTGGAAAAAGTGGAGTGAGGCTTTCGGTCAGACTGCTGACTGCTCTCTTCATCTTTGGCTACCACAGAAGGGAAGCGGGGATGCTGAAGGAGAATGTACCAACTGTTCCCCGTATTGAGTGTCCCTGCTTCTTCTAACTGTAGTGGGAGCTGAGTTTTTACCATCTTATTGATGATGCAACGGCATATTGCTCTGGTAACCTAAGAAATAGAAATATTTTTGATAAAGGTAGAAGTATTTCTTGCTCTCTATCTGATACGTGCTTCTGTACATTCATCAAATCCTGTGGTTTGCCTTCCCCTCTTTCTGTTAGTAGCTGTGTTTAATACAAAAATGTCTTGCCATGCAGACCTGCAGCAACTGTCAGATCAACTGACCATCTAATTCAGTATCTTATGTCTAATAATGTCCTTACAAACTAGGAGAAAAAGAGAAGAGCCTCCACAGAGGATAACTGAGCATTTCACTGATCTGTGTAGAGTATGCAAGTTTGGAAGGAATTGTCAGTCCTAATATTTTGAGACCAATAAATCTCAGTTGAAATGAGCTCTAATGTGATCGGAAACCCACCTCAATAATTGCAAGTGCCTTAAGAAACATGTACTCCTGTACCAATTCCTGTGTCCCACAGGCACGCACGCAGATCGACTTCCAGCAAACCACCGCAGTACTTCAGAAAATCAACACTGCAGAAGGAATCTTTTCTTAGCTTCCTTTTAGAACCAAACTTTTGTCTCTGTATCATTTTCTTGCATGACTACACCTCTGGCAACCTCCCTCTCATTTCCATCCAGTTTCTTTGTTTTCTGATCTGTCCGTAACTATATGATGTATTTGATCCATTTTTCATAGAATATGCTAAGCCAGGGGCTTCACAGTATTCAGGGGGGGTTAAGCCTTGTAGTCGTCTTTCTCAAAGTGAGAGTTAAACGTTATTAGTTGAAATGGTCAAGGACCTAGAAGATGCTGCATCTCAAGAAAGCAGGGTTCCACTGGTCTCTGTAACAGTGCTGTCATGTCTTCTGAATATAGGCCTGAACATAGCAATGGATATCTTAAGAGAGGTAGACAAGCAGGGAAACTCAGGTGGATTTGAAAAGACCTAAAAATGATGACATAGTTTTACAGAGCTGGCCAGTGGGTTTTGGCCAGTAAAACTGGTTTCGGTTTCCTGCAGAGTTTGAGGCTACAGTGTGGATAAGGAAAGTGAAATGTGGGCATTTTCAAGGAGAATGGTATGGGGGACAATGCTGATGGTTTCACCCAGCTGCGTGAGAAGATTTGACCTTAAAAAGCTTGGTAGCGTGGATGAGGAACAGAGCAGTATCACCACCTTATACCTGTAGAAATAAATACACCTGCTGACTTCTATGAGGCATTTTTTTGAGATGAGTTATGGAAAGCTGTTCCAAAATTTAGTGAATCATAAATAAAAACCTGTGATGGGTAGAAAACTAATTTTGTCATTGTGCCTTCCAGGCAGGTTCAGTGGTGAGCAGATCCCACGCAGTTACTTACAAATATGCGGGAAGTCACCATTGCCAAAATCAGCAATGCCAAAAGGCAGCTCAGGTGCTGCTTCTAGTTGTGCTTAGGCATGATGATCCACAGCCAGCTGAAAGGCAGGAGCAGTGGGGACCCCATACTTTCGTATTTTTGCATAGATTTCCACAGCACCACATACACCTGACGTTACGTGCGGTGCTCTGGGGTTTAGCTGGGAGAGCGTGTTGAAATTAGCACAGGCTCTGGATGCGCTTCTGCACAGCATCCTGCAGAAGCGGTACTTGGTGAGGAGGAGGAAATTTAAGGCACCAGTTGCAAGCCTTTAAAAAAACCCCAACAACAAAAATGCAGTGTGTGGATTGTGCTTTAAGAGTGGAAGGAGGATACACGCACTTCTAAGATCGTGTCTCAGACTGTGGAGTCATTCTAATGTGGAGCAGCTTATTATCTCTTCAGTAAGTGTACAGGGACTTTAGTAATGGTGTCTTTTCAATTAAAAACTTCTAAGAAGCTCATAGATCTGAAGTTTGGTAAATTCCCTTCAATTCAGTGGAAGTGCTCCAAATGGATGTCGGTGAGAGAGACTTTGTTTTATCTCGCAGGTTATTGCTGGTAATGATCCTTGACCAACAACTTACATCAACTCCAATTTTTTCTGTTGGTACAAGTTAGTAGGCGCAGTTTCTGCAAGAATGTATCTCATGCACAGTCTAAAGTTTCTGGCCTGAGAGAATAAATCAATCTACATGGTCAGTTTGATCCCTCACTTCTTAATGAAATGCCAGGTTTGAGAGTTTCGGTTGAACATGGTTCTGTAAGGAAACAGAGTGAGACGAACAGGTCACTGCATAAAAGCCAGTACAGAGAAGTGTCTCATGATCCTGCCAGATGGGGTCCCAGCTCCGTCAGGAATAGGCCGTCAGATTTTAGGTGTTACCTCATTTTTGAAGGAAAATAGGCTACTGATGTCTTTCAGCTTTTTATTCTATGGGCGGCTGCAGTTTACCACCATCTCAGAAAGAGACTTCGAGGGACTTTTCAGATTCTTTCTGGGAAGAAAACATAGGAAACTGCTGGAAACTGGAGTTTGGCCATTGGTTAAATGTAGCTTGTAAAAGAATTAGTCCATATTTTCCATGTATCACAAGTCACTTGGTTAATTAATGTTTGCTTTCAATTGGACAAACTGTTTTAAGTCAAATTCTGATGAATGCTGGCACAAACCAAATTATTAAATAGAAAAGTACAGGAAAACATGATTATATTTTAAATTGAAAAGAAGGATGAGTGATGCCAGAGAGCAATTCACTGTGCACGAACAGAACAATTTGTTAGTGTTCTGCGTAGTGGCAGACTTTCCCTTTTAGCCCTGTGAATATAAATAATTTAAGAGCAAAATTTATGTAGTAACAGATACGCTTACAATAGCAAAGAATCAAATGAATATTCAAAATTAAAATTAAATATTTTCTTGTAAGTGTCTGTAGCTTGTGAGTAACCGTGTACTCCTGATTTAAAGTATCTGCGTAGAAACTCTCTGTTCTGGGTCGATCCTAGTGGTCAGGATCTGGTGAGCTTTGTTTATATCTACAAAGGTTGCAATTTATTAAGTAAAAGTCACAACTTCCGCTATTGCAAAAAAAGCAGAATTGAGGACACTTAAGTCCAGCTTGTTTATAAATAATGAAAAGGGTTTGGGTTAACTGAACAGAGAGAAGTTACTGGAAATTTTATTTCCAGTCTGCTTACGTTCATAGGGAGAATTCTGAAGTTCTGTGTATCTGCTTCTACTGCCTGAAATCTTGCAAGAGAACACTGAGTCAAACTGAATCAGGATGATAAGAAGAAGTTTGTATATGGTGTTCAGTAAGAATAATTGCTTTCAAGTATTTTTATTTTAAAATGTGTTTTATTTAACTGCTGAGATTCTGTTAACAGACTCTGAACTCAGGTTTTGCTGTCAAATTAAAATGGATAGCGTAGGTTAAAAAAAAATGGCAATTTCTAGAAGAGGAAAAGGCAGAATTTAGACTGTTGCACTAACTTAGGGCTCTGCATTGAGATTTAAAATAAGACGAGTACATAAAGGTAAAACTGACGAAGGAGTGATTTTGGTAAGCAGGCACACGGCTACTGTGTGGAGTTGTGACTAAGACTGCTTTCCATTCCAAACAGAAACAATCCTACCCTGGTGTCCTTTGCAGCCCTTCAGTACGGTGGCTTTAAGACCACTTAAGCTACAAGGGCCCATTGCTCCAGGTTGAGTTCCTCAGCGTTTCCAGAGGGATTCCCCCCTTACAAAAGCACAGCTTGCTTTCTGAGTAACTGGCAGCACCTCCTCAATCTCCAGTCCTGTTCGTTGAAAGAACAAGTTCAACACCCTGGCAGGGAAGAACAGGTTCTCACTATGCTCAGGTTTGAGCACCATAAATACCCAAGGTGAGACCTTCTTCGCAGTGGTGGGCAGGTCTGGAATTGGCACAGATTCGGCACCTGTGAGCTGCTGGCAGCTGCCAGGAGTGTCAGCTGCTACCAGGCTGCCCTTGCCATCTCTGGGCACAGGGGACAGTGACAGCACATGGGGACCATCCCGGGCTGCCGTTCTTGCAGCTGTGCCACGTCCCAGAAGTGAGGAGAGCCATCTGACAGCTTGGAAATGGGGATGTGCTGACTGGAAGTATGGGTCCCTTGTGCCAGTGACTGCAAATTGTGAGTAAGCAGTCTGTCTTTAGATACCACAGAGTGTGTCAGGCTCCGAGACGGACAGAAAATGGGGCTTTTACCTTCGGCCTTCCCAGTCCAAAAGCTGTTTCCTCTCTGGTGTAGATACATTTGGTGTCAGAGTTTTATCCTTGCTAAAACTGTAGGATATAATGTATTTGTGAACTAACTGTATATTTTTAAGGGAACGGTGAGACCTGCTGGACGAGGGAGGTCCCAGAGGCTGGGGAAGGGCTGTCACAACCCTGTTCGCTCCCAGGCTCCCACCAAGTCTGGGACGTCTGGCAGGGTTGGCATCAGCGCAGGCAGGGCTCCTGCTGCCATCACCCTCTCAGCTCAGGAAGGGAGGTTGCTTATGCTGTCTGCCAGCCCCTCCTTGCACCTCTGCTCTGCAGGGCTGGCTCCTGGGGCAGGGAAGGCAGGTCTGAGCTTGTGAGCTCCTGCGTTGCTGCCTCAGGGCAGCAAGAACCTTTGGAGTTGGTGATAGTCCATCCCGTGTGCTGGCCAGGAACCTGAGCACTTTCCTGCACACACTTCTAGGGTATTTTTGCAAGAATTTAACAAGTTACTCTGCTAGTTACCTGAGTTAATTGTGTTTGTTAATGATTTTCAGCTTTAAAAAGAAAAACCCCGTATTCATCTTAATGCCTTGCTGTTGCTACGTAGGCAGTCCTTAGCCATGTGTTTGTGCATGCAAGGATTTAATTAAAACCTTAATAACTCAATAATCTCCACACAGTCTGGTTGTCTATGGGGACATTTCTTGAGTTCCTCAGTCACACACCACATTACTATGAACTATTTTTTGATATTGGATAATAATACTCTAGCTTTGCTGGTGAGGTCGATACAGATTATGAGGCAAGCTGAACAGTGAACCCAAGAGCAGTGGTTTACTCGGGGGCTGTTGGAGGTATTTCCTTTGATCGTGCCACTGCCCAGAGCCTCGCCTCTCCTGGAGACCCAAACTGAGGTATTCACATTAGGGTGCCCAGAGTGAGTTTCCTGAAGGGAAGTGGCCTGATTCCTTTTTCAGAGGCACTGAATGTAAAATAACTTGGTTTTTTTTAAGCTTTCACGCTTTGCAGAGTGGCTCCCACAGTCACTTTTCTGGGTGGCTGTCAGTAGTTTGGCCATTGCTTGCTCCTGTACGTTGGGTGTTTGCTGATGAAGCCTCTCCCCAGGTGTCTCTGTGTACTCCAGCTGCAGGGCAAAGCTCCAGCTGCGATCCTGCTTTTGTGTTCATCATCCCTGTGGAGATATCCCACGCTTTTGCGCGGGCTTAGCAGGGGCTTGGCGAGCGTCAGGCGGTAACCTCTTGCCCTGCGGCGATGGCGTAGGCTGCCCCGGGGCAGCAGCGCTTCCCCGTAGGAAGGCGAGCTTCTCGGCCCCGCCGGGCAGCAGAGCCGTCACCCGTTCCAGAGGTGGAGCAGCCCCAGCACCCCACGGCACGCCTGCGTGTCCTGCTCTCCTGGCACGGCGTGGCCAGCGGCCCCAGGGCTCAGCCCTCCTGCGCCAGGGAGAGGGCCCGGGCCGTGGTGGCGCACGGTAGACGCCTCACTTTTTCGGCGCGGGTAACCAGAAAACACAAAAGCTGAACGAGCAGCTTAGCGTCAGCGGGTATGAGGCAGGGTCAGCCTTGTTAGCTCGGTGTGGACACGGGTGCCGCTTCTCGCTGCGAGCAAAGGCATCGGCGTCTGCCCCTGCCCGGGGAGAGCTGCATCCTCCTCCCCCCGCCGTTCGGTGGCAGGCCCTCGCTGTCCCGCCGCAGCCCTCCCTGCTGCCGCAGCTTCCTTCCCTCAGAGGGGCGGGAGCGGCGCGCGCTCCCTGCGCTGGGGCGGGCTGGCCGTGAGGGACGCGTTCCACAGCTCCCCTCTCTTTGCTAGAGCGCCCGCGCCCGCTTTTCATTTAAAATTCTGCGCTTTCCTATAAAAGGTAAAGAAGATGTCAAGGTCTCGCTGTTCCCATTCCAAATGAAATGGGTTCGTGTCGTGTTAATCAAGGAGTACAGCCGCAGCATTTGTCATTTCCCTTTAAAGTAATGGGTGGTTGATACCTGTCATTTCTCAAGAAACTATATACCAGATGAAGGTGTATTTATAGAAATCTCAATCGCTGGTAACTTGGCTGAAGCCAAGTTTAGGCATCCATTAGTATTGCATAATGAAATGACCTAAGTGGAGTTAGATTTGGGAGAGGGAAGAGAAAGCTATTTGAGTTGGATAGCTTGAGGATGCTGTTTTACTATTAAAATTAAGCTTCTGACCCCTGGCTCTGAAGTGATAAAAATAAATCTTCCTATATTTCTCTTCTGCATTTAATCTTCTATATTGGAAAAGATAAAGAATAAAAATCTCCTTCTCTCCCTTGTCTCTTTTCTAGGTACAGGACCTACTTACGCTACAGACCCACTCCTATATATGTTCCTCCTAATACTGCATAAGCTTGTACATTTATTAGCAAACCACTGACGGACTGCTTCCTTCACTGCTCCTCAGCCAAACAAAAAGGAACCTATTTAAAAACAGAACAAACTCCTGACAAAAGAAATACCTACGGTTTTAAAGATGGACAGAAAGAGACTGAAAGAAGCATGATAAATTCTACGTGGGGGGAAAAACATATTTTTGGGGATGACACAGAAAGTAAACCACATAGAAAAAAATGCATCTAGTTTCCAGACTCTATGGTATAAAGCCCTGCTGTGTGCATGGCACTTATGAGTTCTCTATTTTAATGGCATATTTTTTCTTTTCTAAACCTCTCCTCTGACTCTTCATTTTGCACGAACTGTTGAGCAGTTACCTTTATGACAATATGTAAAGATGCTGGGTCAAAGCCCTTCCTAAGAAAGGAAGTATTTTTAGTAGATCACTGTGTTTAGGTTTTTTGGATTTCTTTTTTCTTTTTTAATTAAATTATTTCTTTTGGAGACATTTTAATTACGAAGGTACATCTTACCATAATTAATATTCACTGTCAATAATATTTATTTTTAAATGAAGATTGGAAACAAGGTAAGACATTTGTTTATAAACTGTATTGTATATTGCTGAATAACAGTTGAATAAAAAGATTTTGAAATAAAGTTTTTACCGATGCATGTGCTTTTCCCTGTGTCCTGAAGCTCCCTTGAGAGGGCTTCCTGGCTGTGTCTGCTCCTTACCTTGTCACAGTGTAGACAATTGAGGAAAGATGCATCACAAAATAAAATTGAAATCAGTCATTTTTTACACCCCGCCATGTATTTGCAAACCCCGCAGCAGAATGTGCTGACAGCTGTTCACAAGCTATAGCTGCATTTTCCTGGGGTGACACCAGTTGTCTCCAGGCAGTTAATGCAAGATCTAGTCAGGTGGACAGTGTGACCGTGCAGCACTCAAGGTAAGTTGCTTTGATTTTATTCAGGCCTCTTTGAAAAAGAGATGAATCAACTAGTGGAAAAATAAAAATGAATCAGCCTGGAATAAAGTATTCCCTAGACCAGGTTCCAATAGTTGTTTAAAATATATTCAGATTTTTACAATTACATAATTGTGTCACTTGTCTTACCTGTAATGAAGCAAAAGGTTTTTCTACAGTAAATACGATTATTTTTCTGTTCCAAAATGTTTGGGTTTTAAGTGAGGTAATAGGATGATCTGGTAAAGAAACACAATCTTTTTGAGCTGAATTTAGTGAAGTACTTTGAGATTTCCTATATCTGACTGTGATTCTTACCCTTTCATTTGCATAGCGTTTTTAAAAGGAACTTCATTGTGGAAATTGTGAAGTGAGAACTACAGCACCAGCAAGACTCTTGTCGGCAGAAGCTGTGGAGCAAAAGCATGATGTGCCATTGCCTCACCTTGTGCACAAGTCCTCTTCTAGAAGGAGGGTAGGAAGGGCTTTATGGTTTCTCAAATAGTCAAAATTTGCATTGTCTAGAACTGCCAGTAGTGGTGCCACTCAGATCTCACCAGGTGTGAGACCAGGACCCATTTGTGTTTCATACACGTGGCTACACTGTGGTAATAAAAGCCCTCTTGTGCTGGGGCAAGCTCGCCACGAGGATCCAGAGATGATAAAATCTTTCTAAGAAGGTTCATCCCCTTAATGCCAGCTGTAGTATCCTGTGGATTGGGGAATAATCCGTAATTATCCCACAGAAAGCAGAACTGCTCTTTGGTAGGACTTGGGGAGGTGGTTGTTGCGAGCCTGAAGTGCATCAGAGTTTGAGACACTGAAGAGCACGGTCCTTACCTTCCATACGCGCCCGGGAGGGCGAGTCTTTTATAACCTGAGCGGAAAAAGACAGAAAAACCAATCTGAATGTCCAACCGTGCCTAAATGAATACCAGCATTCATGTCTGGGAGCTTGTCAAAGACAATTACTCAGTGCCGAGGTACGCGTGGCGTCTGCAGTGTCAGGAGAGCTCTAATCCTGTGAGTAATGGCTGGTCATGAAAGTGAAACCCGCCTGAGTTTCAACTGTGGGTCTGGTAAACTCTTCATTGCTGCTGCTTTTTGTCAAGGGCAGTGAGTAGTTCACAGTGACTTGTCTTCTTTCTAAGGGAGAGAACCAAAGCAATTTTTTCCACAAGAGGAGGAAGAGAACCTGCCTAAATTTATATTTAAATAAAGAGCTGATGCTTGAAGCAGTGGGGCATGTCTATCTAGGAGTTGTTACACTTCTGTTTCAACTTCAGCCATACCTCAGCATGGTCTCTGAGCAAAAAGATCATCTGCTTTGCTCTGATACTTGTGTTTAATCACTTACGGAGTACATCGTACTTTGAGCTGCACACCGTGGCGTTTGCAGAAAACATGGGAGGAAATACATCATCTTGCATTTGCCCTTCCCTTTGTACTGCAGCCTCTTACCCGCAGGTAACACAGGCATGGGGCAGCCACTGGAAGTTTTGTGCGCAGTGGCAGAAGTAGAATTATCAAGGTCTTTCAGACTTTAATCACATTAAAGGTGAAAAAATATTAAATCTGCAACTAAAAATAACTCTTTTTTTATCCTTTCTGAGATCAGAATTAAGTACGGCACAGTAGGAATAACAATTCTTATATTCCAATTCACCATAAAACCTCAGAACTAATAAACAATAACCTGAGGATTTGATGAAAAATCTCTTCTAACAAGCGCAATAGGCGTATTTTCTTTCCAGTGCAGACCTGCACACATGCAGAGAGAACTCATTCCCAGCACACAGGATAACTTCAACAAGGGAGCAGATTGCCAAGATCACTTGGCTCTGCCTTTACCTTTGCTGTATTTCTGCCTTCAGAAGTGTGCAGAACGAGTCCGCCAGGTTTTGGGGCCCTGGTTTCCACATCCGGGCCAGCTCTTTTTGCGAAACGCACAGCCTAGGTTTGGCCCCATATTTCTGTAGTGTGGGGGAAATAACTGACTAAAGAGGAGGCTGCAGCTTTCAGTGCAGTATTTAGTCTTTAAAAAGCACACAAAGGAATGAGAAATGTTTTGATGGATAAACGTAAAGAATTTGGAACCTTATTGCCTGTGAGTGTGTTAAGGACTTTTGCTAAAACATCTGTCCTTTGAGAGTGCTCTTTCTTCTGAAAAGGGCAACTGCCTCACTTCTGCCGATTGTATTTACAAAGGGCAAAGTGAGGTTTTGCTGTACCCTTAATGGACAGAGGCTAGTGGCAAATCTTGCTCTTTCATAAATCTCGGCGTTACTCGTGGTGTCTGCTGTCAGAATCGATTAGGAGTAAGTGCCTGGACTGCAGAGCCATGGAAAGGCGGCCTGTCTCCTGCAGCGCCCCGCAGAGCCAGGCAGAAAGTTCTCCAGCGCTGGCGATGGAGTGGGTGCGTCCCTGGGCACCTGGGGAGACAACCTCTGGTCCCTGCGCTGGGGGACAGCCCCGTCAGCAGCTCCTCCTCGCAAAGCCGGCAAGCAGCCGAGCCGGGAAGCAGGAGTGATGGCTGTTTGGGGCCAGAGCTGAGTCATCTATAATATAATCATAAGGAAACACACATTTTTCCTGAGAGAAAATCGATAGAACTTTGCACTTTTCCTTGTAATATTTCCAGTCTGCGCCATCAGCCATAGTTTGCTCACATTTATACTGCTATAAATTCACTGCGAGTTAATGGATTTCTACAAAAAATGAATGGATTTACAACAGTGCAACAGAGCTGATGCTGGAGCCACGCGCATGTGAAAATACACGGAACAAAAGTAGTTTTATAGCGTATGGGTGACCTTCAGAGTGCCAAGACCTAGCAAGTAAAAAGCAAAATTGCCTAGTTCTTGTTATGCTCCCTTTCTGGCAAAATTCCCGAGGAAAAGCAAGCGTGCCGGCCTAAAAACATCGCTGTGCGTGGCAAGAGGGACGGAGACCCACCGAAGGGAAGATGGGCGAGCGCGCAGCTTCACGCTGTGATGGAGAATGCAAAAGACTGTCTGAACATGTCATTTTTCATTTCCTGCATAAACCAGTTTGGAGCCTAGTCTCACTTAGAATTAGTGAGTAAGTAAATAATGTGCTCCGAAACTTGTGTGTCAAAACTCGGTTGGTGAATGGATGAGCTGCCTCTGGTGCATTTGTTACTACACGGTAAATTTCATGCTTAGCCAGAGGCTGGTAAAGTTCATTTATTCATTATCCCCAAACTTCGGGCAGTTATTATTCAAACTCCCCTAGTACATCCATTTAATAAGAAGAGAACAGAAAATTGATGGGATCAAAAATGTTAAAGTCTTAATTAATGCTTTTAGCAAAGACTGATTGGAGAGGAGGTTGTTGTGAGAATATTAATTTGTAGCTAGCGAGCCTGCCGCCTGGTTTTGCTGGGAGCAGGGCAGGGAGGGCTCTCCCAGCCCCGCCGAGGCAGCTCGGCCCCTGCAGCTTGGGGGGCCGCCGGCCTGCGGGGACACCACCTGCGTCACCCCAGGGACTCTGCCGCCACATGAGGTAAAACCAGTGCTCCAAGCCGTAGGAGAGTGCCACAATACCAACGCATGTCAATTATTGCTGATTAATAAAGAGAGTGTTTAGATGGTAAAATATTGGCTTACAGCAAAGAAACGTTGTGGGAGATTTTTTTTCTTCTTTGCTGTTTTTGTCCCCCGGCAACCCGGGGGCTGTGGGGTGGCTGAGAGCTTCCCGCTCCGGCAAGGTGCCCTGAGACAGAATCCAGGGCTGTGTGCATATCGGGGACAGGTTTGGGTTTTGTTCACAGAGAGGCAGTCACAGTTATTCTATAGGAAAGGTAACTGACCCTAAACCAGAGGGAACAAGATGAAGGCTGGAAGAATCCCGGTAAAGCAGGAGGGCAGCCGCGAAGGATTCCCACATCACCCTGTCCTGCCCCAGAGCAGCGGCAGCGCCTGTTCTCTGGGCACAGCCATGTGGTTTGACACGGGATGAGGAAGAGGAAGGGAGGGAGTTTTGTTGCCTTTTTTAGACCATGTTTCTAAACCTCGGCAATCTGCTGAGCCAAGATGGATATTATTAGAAGTGGAGCCAGCCGAGGAAAGTAGGTGGTTCAGCTCTGCATCGGCGCCAGCCCAAAACGCGGCACTGGACGAGATGGCTTTTTTAAGGGTCCGTGCTGTCGTCAGTCAATGGATTGAAACCCGCTTTTCCTCTGGTGACTGCCAGCCTTTTAATTATAGCAATTATGGACATTCCATGCAAATCACAGTTATATTAAGAGGCAAATTGAACTGTGCTGTAGAGTTAGTTAATGGCTTTCCCTATTTGCTGCCTATAGATTTGGTTTACTGTTGTTGTTAAAACGTTTCTTAAATCTCTTATGGAAAATCATCCGTAGTTTAATACAAGTTAAACGAGCAAGGTGTTGATAATCAACTCAAAAATGCTTACAGTTTAGTTGCGGATTATACTTTTTCAATAGGACATTTGGGAGATTTACTCTGGCCTGTCAAGCTTTTTTTTTTTTCTATCCTACAGCCAGACCTGCCTAAAACTGTAATTCACTTCTGTGTTAATACCCTTGAAATAGGAAGCAATATTTTTAAGATTTGTAAGTTGCTCTGACAATCCGGTGACTCTCATGACTTATTTTGGCTTTCGGGGTGATCTCCATAGCATCTAGGCAGCTGTTGATATTTAGGCTGCCAGTCAAAGTCAGCTGTTTAGGCAAAAATCAGTAGGATACTTACTTATGATTTCCAAATGCTGTGATTTTTATAATAGCATTTAATTTCTTTTTCTTTTTTTAAAATACTGCTTCTGTATTTATAGTCTATGGTAAACATGAGATTTGGCTCTAAATTCCCATGGCAGGGAATTTTGAATATATATGCTGTAATTTATTTACTTACCATTCTGGACAGGTGTATTTCAGTGCTTTCAGAGTTGTCAGAGTTGATCCAAGTGAGTGATACCTGTCAGCATGTCATTAATCAACTGTCAGTACAGGTTTAAAAATGTGTCATCAGCCCCACAGGGAGAGCTTCTGCACTGTGAGGGTGGGTGTCAGAAAGGTCAGTGTCAGAACTTTGACAGCCCCTCCTTGGTTTGCCTCAACTTTCCCTCCCAAGAAGAGCAATGCGGTGGGTTGCTGTGACCTAGAGCAGCTTGGCCAGACTTCAGTGAAGGGGCTGATAACGAGCGCATGGAACATGTATGTGCCCTCCCACCACCCTGGGCTCGGGGGTAGTCTGTGCTCTGAGGCTTGCACTCAGAGAACCAGTCCTCTGGGGCCTCCAGAGCATCACCAACATGGTGGGTTTTGTTTTTTCTTTCTCTGCTTTCTGGGATCCCCCCCCCCAATAGCACTGAAGGCAGGAGAGCAGGGGCTGAGCTGCCAGGCTCCCAGTGCCCTGGACAGCGCAGCTCAGGATGCCTCTTGCCCAGCACGGGCTCATCCTTGTGCGCTCTGCCCCAGCTTCGAACCAGCGAGAGCAGCAGGTGCTCAAGGAAAAGCCGCCCTCAAGTGCCTCAGGATTTAAAAGCCTGCTTTCCCTCGTTAGACTAATCCTGTGTCTCCAGCAGGCACTGGGATGTAGTGGAAACATCCCACATCATTGTTCTACTGAACACAGCTTGCACTGGGCGCCAGGAAGCTGGAAGGACCTGGTCAGCCTGCCTTGCCGGAACTAAGCCCGGCAGTGCGTGAGCCACGCTCCCTTGGGAACGGTGATAAATCTTTGGATGACAACAGGACGTGCACATCTAAATCTGTCAGGCCACAGAATAACTGTACTGAGTGATGATCTAGACTGAGCTGTGCCTCTCAGTGACACCTGTTACCTGAGGGGAATGTAGCACTCGAGAAAGTGCACAAAGAAGCTGAAGGCAACAAAATCAAATGAGATGATGGAAATGTACAGTTTGATTACGGAAACATCGGTTACTTTATGATCTTTACCAAATACACTCATGTTTGTGATTCATTTATACTAATTCAGTGCAAGACAGTAAAAATACAATCATTCAGTGTGACAAATAATGTTAATATTGTGATCCATTTATAGAGTGCTTTGATGTAATTTCCACTTGTCTAGTATATTGGTGTGAACATCTCCAGTTAGTTAAATGAACAGCAAGGTGCTAACTGTGATTCTGCTTAAAATGAACCTCAGTTTAAGGTGAAGTTGCTGGTTGAGCTGATGGCTTTGTATCCGAGCTGGCCGAGTCCCACTCGTGTCAGCAGCCAGACTCCTTATATAGTGACATCTTTCATTAATAACATTGGCATTTCAGTCTCCAGAGAAGGAAGCAAGGCTTCCCAAGACAGGAAATTGGGTACATACTGATGCACTGATCCTGTTGTGGGTTTGGTGATGTGGCCACCTTGCAGTTTTCCAGCATGGAGGGAGAACCAGCAGAAAGGCTCAGCTCGCTGCCACTGGAACTGGGGGCGCTCAGGCCTGAGCAAAGAGCACCTAGCAACACGTACCAGGCACCTGGCAAAACCCAAACTGAAACATGATTCAATATCGAGACTGAGGAAATGGGACTAAAGCCGGCTTGCCGCAGTGTCAGAAAGTTGCACTTTTTTGCAATATTTTTCAAGAACTTAAAATCTCTTTATTAACCCAAGAGTTAATTATTTTACTACCAGAGAGGTCTTAATGCTACTTATGCTAGATGAAAGCATTTCACTAAAGCAAACCATCTCAAAAGCAAATGCACGAAGCTTTGCTGGGTTCAGAAAGTGTTTTGTCATCTTGGTCACAAACAGCCATGTAAAAGTCAGCCGAGTTTAGGCTCATTACCCGGGGTAATTCAGAGGTTGACACTGCAGGTTTTGGGAGCCGAGTAGCACTGAAGCAAGCTCTGCCCCTGTTCAGGGCCATGAGCACGCCGTGTGTTCACACAGCACGTGTCCCTTCGTTCAGTGCTCCGCTGTTGCTGCTGGCACGCACAGGGCTTGGGAAAACCAGCCCTCCGGTGCCACTGCAGAGCGGCCAGGGGGGAGGGCAGGCGGTGTGGGGAGCCACCGGGGCCATCTACCCGGGAATGTGGCAAAGCTGACCTGCTCTGGGGTCTCGGGAACGGGAGACAGATGCGCTGTACGGCCTGGGCCGGGAATGTGCTCACTCAGTTCTGTAGCCAGGCTGAAGCCATTTATTTTTATTTGAGCAACACTTAATGTTCCCAAAACAGCCGGATGGAGCTCCAGGGGATAGGTGGATAAGCAGGAGCAGCACAATTTGCCATGGCGCAAAGTTTCACTCTGCTATAAAACAGACTTTTCTCAGTGGAGAAAAAGGGTGTGTGTTTTTTTTATTTCATATGCTGAACCAAGTAGAAAAATAAGGTGTTTTCCCAAATAACCTCACTGATAATGATTTTTGCCGTGCATCCCTAGCTAATTGGGGTGCGATGAAGTGCATCATTCCAATGCTATCTAGCCTGAGGGCCTCAAGAAAAGCTTAACTCTGCCTGCAGACCAGAGCGGGACTAGCTGATGCGACAGCTGCCTATCAGTAGCCTGCAGGCTTTCAAAGGAGCAGGCAACAGAGCTGCACTATCTGATTGCAGCTCAACTGCTGCCCACAGTCATGCCTGCTTGGTTCAGCGAAGTTACTCGCTGGCCAATAAGGCATTAAATAGTCACAACGTACAGCTTATTTCAGGAGAAAATACTTCAGCAGCACGGGTGACTGTGCATGCATTAAGGGAAACCGGGCCACGGCGCACCAGATTTCGTTTAGCTACAGTGAAAGAATTGTCACAGAGCAATGCTGACCCCAGCTACTGGATGGTGACACCAAGCTTTTGCTGCACAGGAGAGATTAGGTTGTTCTGCTTTCTTTTCCTCCCTCTGTCTTTATATATTTATTTTACATATATAGCATGTATGTAGTATTCGGATGTTTGAGACAAAACCCCAACGTTTTTGAGAGAGAAGCGCCCTTCAAGCCCAGCAGCGCAAACCACCGTCTCACAAAAAAAAAAAAAAGCAATTGCAAGTGGAAAAATAGCCCCCGCTGTGCACCACCTCCACTCTGTTATATTGCAATGCATTTTCTTATTTTTCATGAGCCTGGTTCGCCTGACCCTGTCAGTACGTAAAAATGGTTGCTGACAGTTGCTTTGGTTTTGTTTTATTATAATGTAATTTATGGGATGCTGAAAGTCTGCAAGTTGCTTGTTCTTGACTGACATTTCTGTGAGAGTAAAAAAAATTGCTATGTATACTTGATTGAGATTAAAATGGGTACTCTGTAGCGCTGTATCCTGCTTTCAAAGTGCAGGATTGGAAGGCTTCCATTAAATTGTTATTTTCAGTTATTATTAGCTCCTAAATCAGTTAATATAATTTCTTTCCCATAACGAATGCACAGCATTGTAAGCCTAAATGCCATATTTTCTATTGATCTATTTCCACAACCTGTTTATTGAAATAATTAAAATGATTTACAAGGCTGACCCAATATCTTAGTGGTTTAGTAAATCACATCGCCGTGCAGGAGGCTCCGCTAGTTTTAAACTCGCAGCCCTTGGCAGCACCAGGGCCTCGGAGCGGAGCTGCAGCGAGCGCCGGGCTGTGTCTGAAGGTGCGCTCAACGCCCGCCAGAGGAAACACCGCCCCTGATGCTCGGGGAGGACAAGGCCTCCAGCTGGTTGGTTTGTTCATCGCCCCTGTTCAAAGTATGAAAATTTCTTGGTGCTATCAAGGCAGAGCAGGATTTGAGCTGCAGTCTGCAGGTAACGTATCTTCACTGGCAACCTGAGCATCCCTGTTTTCTACCCACAGAACTGACCCCACACGTGTGTGGGCAGGTTAAACCACAGAAAATGGGGGCAGCTGTGGAGCTTGCCATTTTCACATGCAGGACAGCATGGGAAATTATTATTTCTATCTTTTTTGGGTTGTTTTAACTCATAAGAAGAGGACAACTATAAGGACAATTTCTATTTTAATACCAGGGTTGTGGAAGGGCTCAGTAGGATTCAGTAATGTCAAAGCCAGAGATACACTAAGGCATACCCCAAAGTCTCTTAAAAGCTCTGGAAGTCCTTTTAATAATCTCAAAAGCCACGGGTAACTCCTTGGGCAATCAGGAGGGCTTCATTAAGATGATCTCCCTGGCACAGAGCTCTCCTGACTCCTCCGTGTTTCCCGCAGCTCTTTCAGGCAAACACACAGGGCTGATACAGGTAGGATTCACAAAATATTCTGGAATTTGCTTCTAGTTCACCTCCCAGTGTTAGGGTAACACCAACAGTGAGCCCTTGGAGCAGGGGCAGAAGGACACTACGGCAGCGGCTGCCTGTGTAGCAAGTGCACACTACGTTCAAAGTACTATTCTGCAAAGCTGGCAGCAACCCTGGGCATTTTGACAGCCGCAGTCTGGAACAAAAGGGATTGAGGTGACTTCTGTGAGATCAGGGCAATGGCTGCAAAGAAGGACTGTGCAGCCAGGGCCAGCCCTCTTGGGGACCGTGCCCCCACAGGTCCTGCCCTGGCCAGCCACGTAACAAGGACATCCCTTGGGGACACGTGAACGGGCAGCAGGGTCACAGACTTCCATCCTGGTCCGTGACAGGGAGAACAGAGCCCATAGCTCTGAAATCAATCAGCATTTGAGACATCATTTATAATGGCTCCACTTCCAATTCCTCAGCAACCCTTGCGCTTGCTTTCAGCAGCTTGTAAATTTTTTTAGTTATGTTCTTTCACATAATTATAGAAAGAAAACAAAAATGTCCTATAAAAACTTCAAAATCTGCAGATGGTTGTTGGATGCACTTTGCAGCAGATGTCATTATCTTCCTTCCCTGACCCTAACCCAGCACCATTTCTATTTTGCTTTAAACGGGCCTGTAATTTCACAATGTGAATTCAGCTGGAATTATTTTTTTGTTAAATAAACTTTACCCTAGTGCTGACTGCTCAAGGCTCTGAAAAGAAACACTTCTTGCTTGTGACTGTTTCAAAACGTAGGTTTGAAATTCCAAAAGAAGTGTTGGTAAATGGGCTGTAATCACCCTGAAGGGCAAGCGAGTATTCCTCCTATAAGGCAGAAGAAAATAAAGGAAAATCTGCTTTGCTTTCTGCTGCCTCAATGCTGATAATTTTACAGATCAGAGGATTTTTTCAGAAAGGAGCCTGCTGTGCTGCAGTGTGTGTTTCAGAGCTGAAATACTCATGTCATGCTCTTAACGCCACACCTGGAAGTGTAAATCAAGGCCTCCCTTCTGCAAGCACCACGGACCCAGCAGAACCTCACCCTGCTGGCAGCGGAGGGCCCGTGCGGTGGCACACACCGCCAGCGAGCCCCGGCACCTCCGGATTCACCACGGCGCAGAGCGCGCCATGTGCGCGGCACATCTGTCCTGCGACGCAGACAGCTGTGCGCAGGAGAGCCGCGGGGACATTCTACGAGAGCTTGGTGGAGGTGACAAATACCAGTGATCCTGGGCACGAGGGTCAAAAATGACCTCAGTGAGGGATCGTAACAGATGAACACACACCGCCTGTGCGCACAGCGGGGTCACAGTCCCCTCGCTGCCTTCTGCATCTCCCCCACATCGCTGGCCGGCTGGCCTCAGAGTTAATTTTCTTCCAGAGCAGGACAACCACAAACCAGAAGGAGCCAGGCAGCTCTCTCATCAGTAAGTGCCCCATCACTAAAGCTGATGGGGGTCTGAGCAGAGAGTTACTCATCGCCCCGAGCCCCGACGGCACGACCGGCTCTGTTGGTGGTTACCAGCGCGCTTTTACGCACAAGTCATCCCTTTCCTGCACCTCCCCTGGGCACCTACCGGAGCATCCTTGAGCTTACTGCACTCTCAACTAACCGCTCTTCTTCCTGGGGGTGCACTCCTCAGTTCACACTCGCAGACCTCTCAGAAATCCTGTTAAACCACAGCAGCGCCGAGGGACGCCAGCTCTTGGCTAACTAGGGCTCTGTACTTACTGAGCTGTGGCAAAGCAAGGGATCCCCCGGCAGCTGGCTACAAAGGTGGCTCAGGTCAGTTATAAGTCTGTGACTAGTTAATTCTGTTTAGGGCATCTGCTTAAATTAAACATTTTCTCTCTCCCATTCTCACTCACTGTTCTGTTTTTGAGTGTAAGGTGCTTAATAATCTCTGCCACCCGAAATAATCACTGCCAGGATGAAAGCTCCACCCCTCCCACCCCTGACATTCTGTCCCACCACAAAATGTATAAATTAATCTCATGCTAAAATTAACATATATTGCTAAGGCAAATGAATTGGCATCTCCATCTGTATCTATTAGCTTCTAGCATTTCCTGAGAGGGGCTTTCATTTAATTAGCAGCCTGACAGGCTAGCTCACTGCACAACCGCAGCCGCGTTTATTACTTTTATCTGCTTGGACACCTGCCTCTCTCCGCGGTTTATCAGATTTCTACTGAAGAGACGGACAAAGTATTTTCTATTGCACCAGGTTATTGTTTCTTTAAAAGGCACTTACTAGAACACTGACATCAAAGAGGGTGTTTTTGCTTGGCTTTAGATGAATACTTTTTTTTTTTTTCAATTATCAAAGGAATCGAGCAGCATTAACCCCCTCCCTGCCCCACCACACACCAGCAGTTCAGATGAAATCAGATGATGGACGGGGGCTGAAAGCCTCGCTGGCGGTTAGTTCTGTGCAAGCAGCTGACTATCGCTCATAAAGACCTTACACTGCAGTCAGTGTCAAAACCCCCAGATGCTTTGACTACTTTTCATCCTCCCATGTATGAAAACTTCAAGTGGAAACTCCGAGAGACTCCTGAGCACATGGGTCAGTGCCCTCCGTTGCAGTCCAGAGAGCAGGATCTGCCTGAATTCCTCTTGATGGTTTGGGCCACACTTTATATTGTCACTGATGCCGCTCTAATTGATTGATTAGAAGTTCATGTAGGTACAAGGAACATTATAAAAAAACATATCCTGCCAACACGCAGCACCCACCCAGCCCCAGCCAGCAGTACAGGTAACCTGTGTGACTCCGTCGCTCGCTAAGAGCCGGGGAAAACAGCTTTTCTCTGGGTCGCGCTACCTGAATTCATGGAGACACACACATCCCATGGGCTGGTGCGCTGTGACAGACACCTTCAAACCAGTGGGACCTGAAGCTACACGGTACCTTGGCAGATGAGGCCTTCATGGGTATGGAGTCAGCGATGCGTCTCTTCGGAGGTGCGTGAGCTAGAGCGGTCCATCAAAAAGAATGGTTCACTCCTGACAGCCTAATCCATTGAATCAGAGAATCATAGAACAGCAAGTTGGAAGGGAACCTCAAGGAACTGTGTAATTTTGAAGGAGTCTGGCAGGAACAGGGCCTTGCTGATAGCGATGCCTTTGAGAAAGATGCCTCATTACAGAGGAAAAAACGAGAAATCTGTATCTGTTTAATTAATGACCCCTTCCAACTTTCTCGGGATTTCATCCCAGTTCTATTTCCAGGCTGTTTGGCAAGAAGCACCTGCTGGCACTGAGCTGTGCCGGAGAAACTGCCCTGCATGGCTGGAGCCTCCTGCTGCTCCATGGGCTGGGGCAGCAGGAACAGCCCCTCTGGCCCCAGGGAGAGCTCGCTCTGCCCGGACTCTGACCCAAGCAGATAGCGCTTCAACACTTTCTGCGAAACACAGCAAAAGTTCCATCAGTGAAACGTAAACTACTTTGTAAACATAAGCCTTGTGTGAAAGAAAATTCCTCTTCCTTCCTGTCACCTCAGTCCTAGTAAAAATGGCTTCATCCCACATCGGAGCCCTGAGGCCGAGTTACACGCAGCGTACGTAGAAGCCCTGTGTATGTTTAGGAGCTCACCGTGTGTGCTCCTTGGGTGTGTGGGTGGCCTGGCAGTGCCAGGAGGTTTGGAGGTGACTGGAGGAAACACCCTGGCTGACAGGGACGCGCACACGGTGCAGCAGCCGCAGCGCAGCGTACACGTAGCAGCACCACGCAGCAGCAGTAACACAGGTTTTGGCCAGAGCTTCCTTGCCATGGCCAAGCCAAGCTAACCAAACCACGTCACACAAATCTGCAGAATTTTACAAGCCTTTTCTACAAAAAAAAAAATAAATCCATAAGCTTCTTGTTTTGATGAAAAGCCAACATAATTGATTTTTGACCCTAGAATATTTTTATTTATAATCTCTTAAAATGTTAATGAATTATGGTAATCTTATATAGTTTAGCCAAAACCAAATGAAATACATTAAACTAGTCAACCTTCTATAATTCCAATGACTACTATTACTTTATAATTTATCATTTTTAATACTCATTTTCCATCACACATCCCTATCACATATGAGCCAATGTTAATTACGTTTTATAATGAAATATTCAACAAGATCTAAATGAGACTCAAAGCACAGCAAAAGTAATGACTGTCAGACAGACTGTCATGGAATAAAACATGAATGCAGAATGCTGGTATTAATTAGTAAATACAAGCTGTTCGGGAGCGGCAGTGGTGTCTGTCATCTTGATGTGTGTTTGGATCATACGTGATCTCAGCATGTGAGCAAACCAAACAGCAGCTGCCAGAGCCTCGGCTTACGGGCTCCTCGTGACTGTTCTGGGGAGCAAGTGCTGCTTTTTCAGCGCGGCGAGGCGAGGCGAGGCGAGGCGAGGCGAGGCGAGGCGAGGCGAGGCGAGGCTGGGTGGTTCTACTTTGTAGCAGTTATCTCCAGGTATTCTAGAGTCGCTCATATTTTCAGTATTTTAAGAAAGAGATAGCTACTTGTTTCTATATAAGAATACACTGGTATTTTAAAAAGTGGCCTCCTTAACTTATGGTGAAAACAAATGCATTCAAAAATCCTCTTTCCACGGATAACTTTATAGCGATTCAGAAGAGGGTGGCGTGTGGGAGCTGGAGACTTGTACGCTAAAAAAGAACTGCAAACAGGCAAATTTCTTCCGAAAGAGGAAACAATTTTTAAATCTAGACTCGAAGCAGCTAGCGAAATGCTAACAGCAGGTGTAGGCGAGCAGAGGAGCGAGCAGGCTCCTCGGCAGAGGCTCAGCCGCCCAGCCCGGGCTGGGGCTGCCCTCTAGTGCGAGCAGCCCGGCTGTGGCCCCCGCCCGCCGCCCGCTTCTACCCACCGCGTAAATCACCGGCCTTTTCTGCAAACACGTTGGCATTGGTATTTGCCTTCTGATTTCTGCGCGACGAAGTTACACGGGGTTTTCTTTCTGAGCTTTTTCTTATTTCCTTCGTGTGCAGAAAAGCCCATCTTTTTTACTTGCCCTGAAGTGGTACCTGCCCTTTGAGATGACAAGGAGCTGGGACTGGAAGGAAATAATGAACTTGCAGCTGGAAAGACTCGTTTATCAGCTGGGAAGGTACACATTTCATGCTAATTCATGAGGTAAAGACAAATTGATACAGCAGGAAAACCTCACAGGAAAGGAACACTGGAGGGATACGAGGTACATCAGAAGGTGATGCTCGTTAACCCACCACAGCCGGCTGATATCAGTCAACCAAACCCAGAGTGCAAGACTTTCAGCTTCCACACGCAAAACTTACAAACTTCCCTCCAGCAAACCCACAGCGACCCACGCTGCTGGGCTGAGAGGGGATGTCAGCAGGAGAAGGCAATGAGCGTTGGTGGTGGGACAGGCCAGCGGCAGGACCTACATGGGCTGGCTGCGCGTTGCTTCAGCACAGCTATGGGAGAGCGGCGGGGAATTGTTAGCGGTTTGATACTTGGATAGAGGAAATCAGATCGGAAGGTTTTAAATGGAAGTTATTTTCGCCAGTACAGCCGTCCCCAGGGACTAAATTCAGCTGCTAATACAATTTGGCCAAGAGGAATAAACTCCATTGATCTTGAGAGCCCAAACGCTGGCTGAGACAGTCCTTCAAGAGAATTACACTCTCAGTGACAATCAGCAAAAGCAGAACAGCCATTACAGCCCGGTTCACTTTTTACACACATCAGTTAACTTCACATACTTCTGCTCGTCTCTCACTTCGTAATGACTCTCTTTTTTAAAATCACACTTATCTTCTATTGTAGCGTCACACAAATACCATTCCTTACTGTCTTTGGACACCCTGCATCTCAAGCTGTAGCTCTCTGGGACCCTCAATACAAAGCTCGTTCTGTAATTGCTGCCGACTCACTCCCCTTTCCGCAGGCAGGACGCGGCTGCTCCCAGCCCGACCCCCACAGGTCCCCTCCCCACGGTGGTGATTCACCCGCAGCCCCCCCGGCGCCCAGTGCTCGCGCTCACGCTGCGCCCGTGCTGGGGGTTCCGTAGACGGGCTTTTGTCACGGGCTTGAGAGCCATACGTAGAGCTAACAGAATAATAAACGCCAGTGTTGGCACCTCTAATTTAGTATTAATGACATGTAGTAGGGATGTATATCACTATCAACTTATTCAAAGGTGATTTACTTGAAGTAAAGAGGTTCAAAAGCCTAAGACAGGCGGCGAAGGTGATGCCGCACATTTGGAAACGCACTACGATTATTTTGCCTATTTCCACTTCATTTTCTATTCACATTTTACCCATCTTTCCTCACTTCTCTGAGCCTTCTCTTCCTTATCTACAAACTGCATTTGCCTAATCCCTGGTTTCTCCGTTTCTTCATCCATTCATTTTCATGTTTATTTGATGGGAGGCTCGACTCCCGATGCGAAGCCTTCTTGCTGGGACACACGCTAACGCACTGATCTCGCTCCCTCAGACATCATATCTGCCGATAAATTGGGAAATGAAGATGCAGAGCTGTCGGAAGAGACTGGCTTCCCCAGGCACCAGTTTAGCCTGGATCATTGGATTTACAACACCAGCACCGCCAACACTGATTTGACTATTAATCCCCAAAGTGCCCTAGGAATTGCGGCATAAATCCAGTGAAGGAGCACTCACACGGCCCTAAAGACCCGTGGCGCTTATCCTGGTACTCCATTCATGACAACTGATCTTTTCTTAGGAGCAATGACAACTCAAGGAGTCCGTGCTTTGTAAAGCCAAGCGATCTGCTTGCTGTGGCAATGGACTTAACTGCCAGGAGGTCTGTGATACAAACTAATGGTGCTCACACTTAATCATCTGCAGAGACCAGCCCTTTCTTCTTCACAGGCACATAGACAGATCTGCGATTTCATCCCATCAGGGATCACTCCGTGCCTCCGTGCTCCACAGCACCACTCAACAAAATCATTGTGCTTCCCACACCCTGCCTCCGGAACTTGCTCCCTAAGTAACCTTCACCAAGCGGTGCTTAATTACCTGCTAAGCCAACACCCCCCCTCGACAAGAATAGAAACCTCTTCTGTATTTGCAGAACCATCATGTCTGAGCAGAGGGCAGCTTGAGCTGGGACTACACTAGCGAGGAAAAATAATTGGCAGCTCTGGTTTCAAAGTTCCTCTGTGTTGTACAGTGAGAGGCTGGGACTAAGAAAAAAAATATAAAAATCCTCTCTCCTACCAAGAGAAGTGGGATGGGGAGAACTTGGTTGGGGAGCAGAGAGGGTGTGTGCTTACCCACAGCAGCTGGCTCCAGCACGGCATTTGTAAAGTCTGGGCAGAGGAGATCCGCAGAACAAATGAGGCAACAAAAGGCGCAAGGTGAAGGGGCCGAAGGATGGAAAGGTGTCAGCGGATGTCCCAGCATCTCTGGTGGGAGCAACTGCAAGATGAGGGAGAAGAGGTGAGGGTTGATGCGTCCAGGCTGCCTGTCACAGTGTCCATAGTCTAAGGTGATGCTGTTACTATAGGAAAGACACTGACAAATCAATACTTGAACAGTCTTGTGTGCTCCCAGTGTACCCGATCACACGGAACTGGAGGATGGCTACAGAAAATGTGGTGGTCTGCATTGCAGGAGGTATGATTGACAAGACTTTTGTAAAAAATAAATTTCCCCGTTACCGCACTGAAGTATCTGGTGCTCAACTTACTCTCCCAAGTCAGAGAATTTGTTAGCATAAAAGAGGTAAGTAATAACCCGATTTCATTTTGTAAAACTGCTTCTTTGACATTGGTAAAAAACTAACATTAATCTTGCATCCGGATCTCTGCTGAACTAAACCTGTGACTTGCGTAATAATAGTAATGTTGATTGTTGAGACACCTAACAGAACTTAAGGTCTTAAATGGTCCCTATCTACCTTAATCTCAACAGCTAATCTAACAATCAGCCCCAGCCACAGCTTCCCCCTTTGCAGCACCTCCTGGCTGTCATAAGCAATGCCACGTCCCTGTTTTCTGTTCTTTTCCTTGGACGTTGATCCTAGCAGTGCCTTCTCTCTAAAGCAGAGTCCAGCGCGGTTTGTCATTCACGAGGGACACCAAGGTCTCCGAGACCCCAGTGCCAGGCAAGTTGGGCAATAACCCAGAATCGAGGGGAGGCTCCTCTTCCTGGGACACACAGGGCTCTTGGTGACCTCCCGCAGAGCAGCCCCTGCAGGCTGAGGTTCAGGCTGGGTTTATTACCCCTAACCAGCAGTGGGGGAGATGGCAACATGGCATTTCTTTTGATATGCTGAGTAGTACGAGCTCTCTGTAAAAGCTTTTTAGCAAGCAGAATTAAACAACCTGCCGCCCTTTTTTGGCAGCCGTTTGCTGGAAAGGTTTTGACACTCGGGTTCTCCTCACGCAGGGCCTCCCGCATTGCCGACCCGCCCGCACAGCTCCCGAGGAGCCGAGGCGGCTGCGCTGGACACGGCACTGGCGAGAACATCGGTTCTGAGCGGGCTTCCTCGGCTCCCAACGCAGCCCGGGCTCGACAGCGCCCAGCGCCATGTTCCCCCGGTCCCGCAGGGGAGCCCCGGTCCCGCAGGCTCCACGCTCCCTGACAACGGCCGCAAGGCGGCTCCAGCCCTCGCAGCGGAACCGAGGGAGC
>VWZK01014268.1:234140-255129 GCA_013396935.1 Baryphthengus martii | reverse complement strand
GCGCCGGCACCGGTTTGCGCAGCGTTTGAAAGCGCCGTTCGTAGCCAGTGCAGAAATCGGCGTTTCCTGGGGAGCCGGCGCCGCGGCCCCCCCCGGCCGGGGCTTCCGCCCGCGAACCGCCTCCGTTCACTGTTGCTGGTGGCGAGAGCTGCGGCTCCCGCGGTGATAAAACGGCTCGGCAGCAGCAAGTTCTAATTTAATTACTGTATAATATCTTAAAGTATCTTTTGAAATATCTTCAGCCTCAGGGATCAGAAGAGGCCAGAGCGTTTGTAAACGCCTTCCTGAAGCGCAGTATGCCAAAGAAGAAAGACGAAGCTATCCAGGATATATTAACTCGGAAAGCTGTCGTTCTTGAGCATTATTCCAAAAAAAAGACAAAGCAAAAGAGGAGGAAATCCAAAGGTTTTACTGCCAGGCAGAGGCGAGAAATGCGTCTTTTTGAAATTGAACCCGAACAGCAAAGGTAAGTCCTTAAATATTTTCTTTGTGTAGTAGAAGCGAGACGTCCATCAGAAGTACACAAAACAGCAGCACATAGAGGCGGATGCAAACCCTTCAATGCACAAAGTCAGTCTGAGACTCTGTGGCATTTCACCATGAAAAAACAGTTCTTTTGTCTGGGTAGTTCTGTCTGTTACTGGTTCTCTGTCCTTTTGTACACCTACACATAACAAGAAACCAAACCCAAATACAGTCTCTTCTGATTTCTGATTTTAAAGTTAGACTGCTTGTGACCAGAGAGTCAAAGCTCTGCAGCAGGTTCCTCAAACTAAGGTGTGTTGAATAAAGCCCTTGCTGTTGCCAACATGAAGCAAGAGAGGGAGGGAGGGTTGAAAGACTAGAAATCTCTTTGGTCTTCGATGTAGCCTGATCTCTAAAAACACATCACCACCTTGGGTTGACAGAGAGAAGCATACTTAGTTTGTGCTCTTATTTTTATAAAGCAAACCTCTTTGGAGTGGGTTACCGCACAGGTTATGAGAGGAAGTTACAAAACTTGTAAATGTTAAGTCTTAATTCTGTTGTAAATATGGATTACTTCAGTAATCAACCAGTAGATTTTTTGATAATTAAGTTCTTGTATAATACTTTTTGTCTTTTCCCTGCAGATACGCCATCTTTCTACCACTGCATGAGCTCTGGAAACAGTATATCAGAGACCTGTGTCATGGGCTTAAACCAGATGCGTAAGTTACGGTATTTTAAAATTAGTCTGGTTTTAATTTAGTAGATATTTCCGGGTTTTCTGAGTTACTGCTTAAAACATGATAGTTACTTGATTAAGGATATGTACTCTTTCTGTAAGCTTTGACCATGATTTCCGTAGCCACAGTGGCATTTGGCAAACCTAACTTTCCGTGTAATTTTATTTCCTTCTCTGATCTCACGCTCCTCTTCAAGGCAGCCGCACATGGTTCAGGGCAAACTGCTAAAAGCCGATCTCCATGGAGCTATTGTTACAGGTATTCTGCTTGGTTTTTTATGAAATGATCTGAAGTTATGTAGACACTCCTGTATTTCAGGTGTTTATTTTTTAATTCCTTTCAGTATCATTAACTCTGAAATCACGTCACTGAGCATATGTTAATGGATTCTTTCTCTGCTTAAAAATGCTAATTACTTTTCAACTGTTCTTGGAAATCATGTTTTTAGCTGCAAAGATTAACAGCAGCTTTTACCAGTGATTACTGTCATTGCATTATTTCGGAATATCGCAAACCAGTTTTAAAAATCATGAGTAGAAGAGCAAACAAAGAGCCTGCATCTGAAGTTTTCTAATACATACTTCTCTTCTTTCAGTCACAAAATCAAAGTGCCCCTCTTACGTTGGGATAACAGGAATCATTCTACAGGAATTTAAACATGTCTTCAAAATTATCACTAAAGAGGACAAGTTAAAAGGTATAGAAGACAATTTTTTTTTCAGTGCTTTTCACAACTTGAACAATCAGAAATTTCTTAAACGTGCTATTCATCTCGCACCTCGGAGTACTGTGTTTTATACCAGTGCTTTTAGTTCTTTGCCTGGACTGGCAGAAGTCAATGTCTCCACTGATCATGTAACAGCCTGGTATCTTACCAAAAAGGTATCTCATGAGAAATGACCTATTAAAAAAAAAGGGCGTTTCCAATGAACCCAGCATCATTACGCACATGGCTCATTCATCTGATTCATGTTAGATGTTCTCTGCAGGCTCCTGAAAGAGGATTAACTTCAGTAATTCCAGTTTAAATTTTAGATTTTGATTAATTTTCTTCTCTTGCTAAAGCATAAAACTCTAGAAATATGGCGAACTTCAAGTCTATGTGTGAATAACGTCCCCCGGTACACGAGTATATTTTCATAACAGGTATTTACTTTAGTCCACTTCTTTTATTTCTTTCCTTTTATATTTTCAGTTGTTCCCAAACTTAACAACGTATTTAGCTTGGAAATTGATGGGTTCGTTTCCTACATCTATGGAAGCAAGTTCCAGCTTAGAGCAAGTGAGCGATCCGCAAAAAAATTCAAGTTGAAAGGGACTATTGACCTGTGATTTCATGGCAAATGAGAAGTATTACTAGAAAAGTCTGCTGTTCTGCAGTTTAAAGACCAGGTTTTCTGATGGACTGAAAATGAAATAGCTCTGTGAAATATTTCTAAAGCATTTCTTCTTACTGAAGAATGACTAGTATCTGTTGGGTTTAAAGCAGTCTCTGACTGCTGCAGTTTGTTGTACCTGTTTTGTTATTCTGGCTTTTATTAAACTTATATGATTAGTATTGATCACCTGACTTCTGTTTCAATTCATAATCATAAGTTTGCACAATGAAAATTGTAACTCTGTGATGTTATTACTGCCTTCTGTATAAATTAGGCTTTATCTGCTGATGATACGCTTACAGTCAGACTGTAGGTGATGAAAACCGCTCTTTTGTAATCGTTGTTCCTGGAGCCAACATCACCACCTTTGCCTGGTACAACCACATGCAAAGAAATTGTTTCAACTGCTAGGTTTTTACCTTGACTGTCTCCTTCCCTGTGGTTGGTATTGTTACAGATAACATGTATACAAGTGAAAATAGAAACATGTAATGCAGCCCTGCGAGCTGTTTGCTTACCAATAACATGCTACTGTAAAGTTAAAGCAGGTAAGTCTATATTAGTAAATACGTATCTTGTCAGGCCAGAGTGCAGGGAACAACACATCACAGAAGAGGGAAGCACTAGAAGCTAGAAATTCAAAGATGGAAGTGAGCCCCATTTATCCTGTAGTTCAGTTACCCATAGAATTGCTTTATGACTACTTAGGCTCTATTCATAGAGCTTTACCTATTTTTATATGCTTTTAGACACAGTGTCTATATCATTTCAATCATAAAGGTGTGTTTTAATGTATATATTTTACATGCAATTTTTAAAAAGGCCAGCATGGATGGCACTTCGCTTTTATCACCTGTTTGCGAGCACTACCTGACAGAACATAAAAAGTCAGGTAATTTCATAGTGTAAGTTCTAAACTCACCAGCCACTCTTGGCTTCTTCACAAGTGGTGCTGTACTTCTGGCATTTAAACTTTTTATAAATATTTGCTTTTTGCAACAATGGTTGCAATGGAGACCCCATAGTTGCATCAGTGGAGACTCCTTCAGCTTTGAGCTCATGTGCTTCGTGTACCCTCAGCCCCTTTTTATCTCCCTTTTGTCTTTTTTTACTGTACTTCCAGGATCCTTTTTTGGTTGCCCAGGTTACAATCTCGTTGACTAGGTAGGTTTGACTTATTTGGGAGGCGGAATCAACCCCTGTATTTAGATCACATAACATTTTTCTGTTATAAAAGAGCCTCAGTGGTGGTTATCTTACAAAGGTAGCTTTCAGAAGCTTTCCATTTAAATTACAAAGCCAAATTCAGGGTCAAATGAAAGATCTTTGTCCGTCTAGGCAGAGGAGTTTTCCCCTGCTACCATTCAAGTGTTTGTAGCCAGGGTCTGTTTTTTTTTTTTTAAAGAGAACATAGCCCTTCCTCACACAGAGAACACACCAAAGCCTAGTGCTGGGGTGAGGAGGACAGCTCCAGCTAGAGCTGTCGACTGCGCTGCCAGGCACACAGCCCATTTATCTGCCCTGAGAAAGCCAAAAAATCATCACCACCTCCAGCCTTCCCCAATCTGAGAACACTAACTGCCAGTCAGCCCTCACTCAGTTGGCCTCCAAAGCTCACGCTTTCCTTTCTGGACCTGTTGCTGGGAGATGGTACAGGGGAGCTGCATCTCCCTGGCACGATCCCACAGGCACAAAGCAGATTCAGCATCATTGAACCAGCTCTGATAAGGTGAAGTCACAGCATGAGCAAGACTGGATTTCAAGAGGAACGGACTGCACCTCTGCCCCCTTAGAAGCAAGGAAATAAAGTAGTTGGTATGAGAATAGATCTTTGTTGCCACTGTATGAAGCACTGCCTTTAAGATTAGGAAAAACAGTCTGTTTTTCCTAGAGAGGAGCATTTTATTCATGGAAATAGAGTCGTTTCACACCAATGGGAAACTAGGAGAAAGAACCATTGGGAAAGCTTTTGAAAATCCAAATAAACACACTTGAAACTGCCAAAGAGTAGAAGCTTTTTCAACAAATTCATATCTGTGAAGTAAGAAGATGTGTTAACGTTGTTAGAAACAAATTACTCTAGTACTCATTACTCCTCTCAGCGTTCTCAGAAATTAAATCCCTGGGTTTCCTATGAGAGGTCAGAAGGAAAAATAAACAAAGCAGTAGAAAACATAAATCACAGCAGAAACTTTCCTTTCAGGACAATGACCTAATTTTAATTTTGCTCATAGCCTTCAGTGTAACATCTAATTAAGACATCTGTTAAATGTCTATAATATTAAATTAATAGGGGGAAGCTAATAGAACTTTATTGGTGTAGTCCAGTTAATCAACATTAAGGGCCTTTAATGGATGTCTTAAATAGACATCGTTACTGGGAATGCCATACAAATTGGAATTAGGCACAATCACATTCCATTGTGCTGTGAAGGACGTACCATATTCTACCATATGGACACATAAATGAACACAATACAACTTCCCATAGCTACCGGCATTTCCATTTTTTAACCTATTTCAGCAACCAGAAAAGACAAACGCTGCCGAGCAGTCCCTTTCGATAAATAGCAGCAAGACATTCATTATTTACAGTGAAGAGAGCTGAAGAGATGTTCAGAGGTCTCCTCAAGGTAATCACATGCTAGTAGCACGTAAAGACAGATGACAAATGAAGAATAACAAGAGCTGAGGAGCCAGTGCATCCAAGATGCCTTTACTGCAGTTGGTAAATCACCTGGAGAGGCCTTTTTGTAATGACTCAGTGAGGTGTTCCCAACAGCCCCCATAAATCACTTCAGCTAAATCGCTCCCACAGACATTGGTATTGCTGTCTACCCATCAGCTCCTCGAACCAAACCCTCGTCCCATCTGCTTTCCCCAGAACACCGCTCTGTCGTTCACTAGAAGACATTAAACTCCCCATTGCTTGTGAAGGAACCTCCTTAGAAACTGGGTAATGTGAAAATGACTCCTGCTGATTCACGGCCATGCCCCATCTCTTCATTAGCTGAGACAGTAAATACTTAATGGATTTAATATTAGAAAATTGGAGAACTAATCACAGCTGTCTGTAATACGCCTCTTCGTATGTTCAACTCAAAATTGCATGGGGCAGAGACACGTTTTTCGTCATGATTTTTATACCTAAACTCTCACTAAAGGAAAAGGCTAACCAGAGAACAGCGAGCAATGAACAACGTGCTGGCTCACTACATAACACACATTTCTGCTTTCCTATTACTGTGTACATATATTTATAACCACTCTGAACAGAAACAATTAGAGACAATCCAGATACTGAATTTTGAACATTTAAGCAAGAATGGGAGAGCAAACAAAAAAACCCGGTAATTTCTATTTGAATCTCAAAATAATTCATTGTAGGAAGTGATTGAAATCAAAGCCAAGTCACATCCAAGAAAACACAGAATTTTCAATTTGAGGTTGTTTTTTTTTTAAATACTTCCTCTAAAAGAAGGACTGCACAGCAACACAACAGAAACCCCCAAAAACCTGCTGGGACTCTTCTTCAGAAACTGCTATTGACTCACTGAAATCACAGCAGCACATAGCTGATGTTAACTCTGTATGGTCAAGTCATCCAGTGTTTTAGAGAAGTGTAAGAGTCCAGGCCCCGGCTCTGCCGGGTGTTTCTGTTGGTGTGCACGTGCCCAGCACACGCCACAGAGCTACTGACAGGTTTGCCTTCAAATAACTCGCATCCTTTCTTTAATAGCATCCTTTGCTTCATATAACCAGGACAATTCACTTATTTTTTTCTACACTGCCTTCTACTTCTTTTAAAATCCACTTAAGCCAAAGCTGTGATGTCAGGCAGGACCCACTGTGCTGATGAGACCTGAGACACCATCTTGCTCCTCTGCATCAGCAGCACCTTTTCAGGAAACAGGGGCAGCCCCTTCTCAAAACCGGGGTGGCATTGCTTTTATCTAAACAGGACGATTCCTCAGCCCCTGACCACAGCAGTCACACATGCCCAGTCACCAGTTACAACCCTCAAAACCACTCACAGACAGATTTTCTAACAAAAAGTTCTGGTCACCTTATCAACTCTGCTGCCATCACAGACACCTTCACACTGATGACCACTGGATAGCTAATCCTAGCTCCTGCTGCTCATACTCATCTCTTAGCACCCAATACAATTTCCCTAATTACTTTCCCTGATTAATCTCCCTTTCCCTCCACAGTGACCTTACCATAGGTGATGCAAGTAGAAGGGTTCAGCAATCCATGAGCGATCCTTTCTGGCTCCAACAGCCACATCATCTTCAACCTACTCCCCACGTGAAGGCTGAGCAGTACAGGTAGGACAGAAGGTCCCCAATAGCAGCTATATTAGGCCAGTGTCCTACACCATCACAGCTGAGGAAAATGCCCAGCTGGCCCCCTTAGCAACACCAAAACTCCAAACAAGCTCTCTCAGTATGGAAAACGCCCGAGTACTTTGAAAGACTAACCCTTGTCAGCTGTGCCTCTTGCCCCAGCTTCTGGCACCCAAGGTGAGCTCATTAGTATGCAGGGTCTTGGTGAGTAAAGCACATTAGTTGACCTATATAACAAAAGGTCACCTTCATTCACCTTGTTAAGCAAACAAAAACTGGACTTACAAAGCTCATCATGCTACAATATTCACCAGAGCATGGTCCTAGTACCAGGTCAAACGATACATCAACAACAGCCAGCTCCATGGAATTTCACAGGTATTTGATCCACCGGTCTCACACTCCCCCTCCTTAATTCTGTCACTCCTACGGTAACTAACTCCAATTCTGAGTCACCTTCCCTACAGCACATGATGAAAATGCATTCTTTTGGTAAGGCAGAAATCTCCCTCAGTGTACTGGTTTAATTAAATTGATGACCAAATGTGAAAAATAGGGGATCGAGCATCCACTGCTGCCGAAAGGAGCAGTTACGTCCGGCAAACGCAAACCTCCTGGGCGGCAGGACAAACAGGACCTGGTGCTCTACCTCCAGGTGGGTTCTGGCACCTAGCTCTGCACACTCTGCTGTGGGATAGGGATTGTGGAGAACATTTAATGCTGAATTAAGAGCTCACCCTGTTAACAGAGCTCTCTGCTGATTTCTACTGTTGTATTAGTCAGATGTAAGTACAGTACCTCAAAACTGTTAAGAAGAGAAAAAAATTGAGTATACAATTGGCTAAAATATACATAAGTACTGGTTTGGTTTTTTTTTAAATAGCACTTTTTAAAATAAATCCAGCCTTTCTGTTTTCAGAAGTAGTTCCTAGCCTCATGACATATGTGCATACTTTTGACCAAGACACTAATCTTAAAATATACACAAATATGTACTAATATGGTTAGAGAATTAATTATAATACTCATATAATAGCTTCTGGGAAGTATGAGATTACCAGAAATGCCAAAGGACTTTGGCTTGATGTCACAAAATTGCAATCAATAACCAAAATTGACTATAAATGCTGAAGTCTACATATGCTTGTTAAAGGCAAAAGGTAAGACTTTAAGAACAAAACCTCGAGCAAGACGGCACTCGCTTGGCCGTGAGTCAGGGCTTCTCAGCTGAGCCAGGTGGTTCTCAGGCCCCAGGCTCGCAACAGAATGTTTAGGGAAACGTTCCAGTTGTATATGTAAGTTCAGCTGCCAACACAGACCTCTGACTACAAGTTCCTTGGCCATCCTCTGTTGTACATACAGTATCAGCCCCCAAATGGACTCCACTTAACAGCACTGTTATTCTGGGAAGGCGGGAAAAACAGGATTATGCACTTACTGTAAATGTTAAAATAACCCCATAAATCTGAATAAAATGAATTAGGGGAGGGGGGGAATGAGGTGAAATTGTCTGCAACACTCTATGATGCATATTCTTCCTCTAAAGGATTATTTCAAAATTATGGACTCAGAAATATTCAGCTGAATAGTTCTTGGGTGACAGAGGTGTGCACTGAAGAATGTAAATGATGTAACAGCTATTGAACACCCCATTATATGGCTGCCTAATTAATGTAAATGATAGTTATGTCTCACTCACAGAGGATTATTTTACACGGAGGAACATCTCCTCGCCGCCACAGTAGCCATTTCGATAGTTTTTATAGAAGCAGTTGCATTATGGCTTCATTGAGGAAAAGGTAAGCAGCCGTCCTAAATAATGAAGATTGAAGGTTTAATAGTCCCAATAAAGAATCCTGCAGGTTTTTTATTTCAAAAATTAGAGTTTGATTGCAAGCGTAGGATAATGAGAGGGAAAAGAGCGCTGGCACGTGGAATCCTCCTGCAGCCCAGGCTCCTTGGGAACTTCCATTCCTTCTGCACAGACACACAGAGGAAGGAGAACAGAAAATAAGCTCTTCTTTACTTTTCATAGAGTCATTTAGGTGGAAGAGCCCTGTAAGATCAAGACAAACTGCTCACCCAGCACTGCCAGGTGACCACTAAACCACGTCCCTCAGCACCACATCTACACGGCCTTTACATTCCCCCAAGGATGGTGACCCCACCAATGCCCTGGACAGCCTGTTCCAGCACTTTACTACCCTTTCTGTGAAAATTTTTTTTCAGATATCCAACCTAACCCCCGCCTCGGTGTAACTTGAGGTCACTTCCTCTTGTCCTATCGCTTGTTGCTTGGGAAAACAGACTGACACCCACCTCGCTACAACCTCCTTTCAGGTAGTTGTAGAGAGTGATAATGTCTCCCCCGAGCCTCCTTTTCTCCAGGCACGACAGCATGACCAAGCTCCAAGTCTCCCTGCGGCAACATTTCAGTGGATAAGGATATGCTGGATTGTGCCTGCTACAGTTAGAAGGCTGACATTACTGGAACAGCTGCATACGGCTGATGTCGTACACACAAACACCCTCAAAAACACGAAGAACCCAGCTCAGACCCATCTGAGTGATGATCTGCAGACAGAAACTAGCCTTGCAAGCTTGCTTCAGAATTGTAGCCTATTACAGCAACTCTTTTTTTGCGAGTCATAGTCAAGGGACTCGGCATTTCTGTTACGAGACCCTGTTTCCAAGGTTATATATCAGAGATTATAACAGCTATAAAAATTCAAATGAGATTTAAAACCTGGCATGAGTATTCTCGCTTGAGACCTAGTATTTTTTAAGCAAATCTTTGCAGGAAAAGCTAAAAGTTTACTTGTTCCACTTGTTATTTTAAGTCCCTATCGGTACATAACTCTCAATTTAGATTTTTACGTGCTCCCCGTCTCAGTACCCAAGTAATCTCTTTTCACAGCTGCATTTTCAGAATGGCAGTTCTGAGCTAGGACAATTGATTTGACATTTGTTTCTCCAGACAGCAAACTACCAAGAAGGGCTTTAAAAGAACTTCTGTTCCAAGGCAGCCACTTTTTTTTCAGCAATAAAGCACCACATGTGTTTTAGCAAGTAAAAAGTGGCAACAACATTAACCTGAATTATAGTAACAACGACTACAAAACAAGCTGGCTGGGGATTTGCAAACACAATCTCCAGATGTCTGCAAAAGATCTGATTTATCAAACAGACTCCAGGCAGGACTTGTTGTGGGTCCGCACTTTCTAATAAAAGAGGTCTGTAGTATTTGTTTACTGTTAGTGTCGGTGAAAGGTGCTACCCCTCTGACATCTTTCAGAAAGGTGATTAGATCCCTTTTGAATAATCCACAGCATACAGAGAGCGCCACAGACCCTAGAAATTAACATTTGGAATCACCAATGAGAAATGAAACAAAATTAAGCTGAAGGTTAAATATAGAAAGGAGAAAAAAATAGTAATAAAAAACCCAAGACATAGGAAGGAAACCTCAGGCAGTACGAAGGGGAAGTCCAAGGGGCTGTGGCTGCAGGGACAGGGTAGACACTCTAGGTACAAGCCATGGAAGATGCAATCATACTGTATCAGCACAGCCTGTGGCCATTTAAAATGTTTCCCTCTGGGTGGAGCCTTAGAAACAGCACACTGAAGAGCAAAGGGTAGTTCTACCTCTGGTTTTGCTCCACAGCCTTGCTGCTGAGGCCATGATGGGAAGGCCTGGCTAGCGGCTAGTGCTTACTTTAGGGATTTTTTTGTGGTATGATTCCCTGCTATACAAAAGGCAGACTGACATGAACATACTTTTTCCAAGCAGGTCTCCAGCCAACCCTCTCCACAGGTAAGTTCTGCATGCAAACAACTCATCAGTCATGTCAGTGGAAGAGTGGCACGGGTAGGGGAAGAAACAACGAGGCCACTGAATTACGTTCCCTCACCTCCGTTCTGTTTTGCTATGCTATGGTTTGAGTTTGGACTAAAACCAGTTGCTTCATACAAAGAATACAGGGGCCTTTAAACCCCAGGCTCAATATCCAGGGATCCAACAGAGGCACGCTTACACACGTACACGGAAATAAAACAAGTAAAACACACAATTCATAGTTTTAATTTTGCATTTACAGTACAATACCTCCTACTTGCAATGACGTACAAACAACAGCTTTAGGAGAGCGCTGCACCGAGTTAATTACCTTTGTTTCTGGTTTGTTGCGTAGTAGGGTTTTGGTTGTGGTTTGTGGCTTTTTGTCTTTTTAAATAACAAAATCGAGGCAATTCTTTAGGATTACTTAGAAAACCCAGGGCTTACCCAGAGACTGATAACCTCTTCGGGTTTCAGACAACGACTTACTTCTGTTTAAAACAAAATGAGCCACTAAGGTGAACAGATTGAGTAATCAAGCTCAATTATGCATGCGCAATATGCACTGTAACAGCATTCACTTCTTGGTGAAGTAACAAACCAGGTTTATTTTCTTTTAACTTCTGGCAAATCTACCTCAAAGAACTGTTCACTCCTACTTCTACCCAGACGGCATTTCTGTGAGGATGTACCATGAATTTTAGCTATTTTGCCAAAAATATTGCTGGGGAGGAGGAAACAAAGAAAAACATCCTACAGCTATAAGCAGGAGACATTGTTAGGATCTACATTGGCATCAAGATTCTGTGGTGCAGACCATGCTCTCATCACACATTGGTTTTGTGTAGGAGAGCAGCGTTGTGCTTTGGAAGACAAGACACTTTTGGGGCTACATTCTTAAGAGAATGAGACAGCTCTTTCAAAAGACAGACTTCTTCCCATACAGCAGAATGGTTTGTAGCTTCAGGAAAACTACATTAATAACTTGTGGCTTGGCTCTGAGGAACAGTTAGTTTAACTTATTGTTGTTGCTGTTGTTTCCCTTGTTGCTCTTTCTGCAGCTAACAAAAATACTAAAAGAAATCTCATCTCCTTCTGTGCTCAGAGCAACATATATTGCTTTGGTACCACAAGATGGAGCCACGTGCTCACAGTTTTAAAGCCTTGGTTTTTTTTTTTTTTTCCCCTGTTCTGACAGAAAAAAACCACCCATGAAGCAGACAGCGCCTAGAAACTGCTCCCTTACCTTACGTGAACTTGCCTTTTTTACTGCGTCTGTGTGCGCCGCTAATCTGGTGCATGCCTTACCCCGTGGCAGCTGCCTTTCTCACATGTTTCCATAACAACTGAATTTTCCTTACTGCAAATACATTTTCTGAATTGCCTACCACGCCAAAATGAAATCAGGAAACAAGCGAACTAAGCCAGGCATTTCCAACTGCTAAACTATCACACTTTTCACTTCCTTCATGGAAGGATATACTCTTCAAGGAAGTCATACACGTCCCAGAACCATCAATGTAAGACTCTTACCTCCTCATCTAGTTAAAAGGCCAGATAAATGAAGATACAGTATCTTGTTTACTCGATGTCCTAAAGCTTAAAAATACGTGCTCAGATGAGAGAATAGGTTAGGTCTGTAATCTGCAAACCCTTCCACACTGCAGCAGTCACTCAGAGCAAAGGTACACTTGATGTGACTGAGGCAGCACCTTTGCTCCCCCGCCCCCAGCAGCCCGCTGCTGCCCAGCGAGACTGGCTGCCACAAGGTAGGAGGGCACGCCTGGTTTTGCTCACTCTGAGGGCAAAAAAACCTCCTGTTCTGCTTCAAAATCTACTTAAAAAAAAAAAAAATGAACCAAAACGAAGTACCACCCCAAAAACACCAGCGGAGATGCTCTACCATGGCTGCTCCCTCAGGCCCTGCTGCAGGAGAGCTCCCTGCCACAGCCCTGCAGATGCAGCCAGGCTCTGTGGGCAGAGCAGGCCAGGAGCATTGCTGACCTCCCAGCTCCACACTAGCGGTGGGACAGGGCCGGTCAAGTCCGACAGCGAGTCTGCTAAACCCTGCCCCGTAGCCAACAGAGCGTGTGCTCGTCCTACGGCACCCCAGCCGCCTCCGTGGTACGCTGGGATGAAAACCGCCTTTGTAAAATGACACACATCTGAAGGGAAGAGAAACTCTTCACTAAAGGTATTAAAGCCTATTAGGGCTTTCCTTTGCTGGCTACTTGCTCCTTGTCAGCTGCAAGAGCAGCCAGTCCTAGAGAGTCAGATCAAAGAAAGGTAATGGCATTCATTCCTAACAAAGCCAGCAGAGATCTTTCAGGTAAAAATGTTTATCATTTAAGAACACTGTCAGGTCCTTTCATGTCCTTCCTGACCTGATGATGTCCCACGTTACTACAGAACTGGTTTAAATACATAGACTTAATTATTCTTTTAGCTGCTCAGGCAGAAGCAAGCAACTGGTTTTACTTTCATTTACTCATTCATCTCCCCAATACGATGCTGCAACCTCTTTACAACAAATCCTCCACTGCAACACTTCATGTCTCTCTAACAGGACATTAAAAATCAAGTCAGCAAAACATTCTAGCACAGTGGTTCACCTAAACAAATTTTTTGTTATTTTTAACAAAATCTAAGTATGGGCCCAAGCATGCTGCCTCTGTGACTCTGAATGCTGCAATCTGCTATCAGCAGTAGATACTCACACGTGGCTTCAGCTCCCACCAGTCCTTGGGGAACCACCAGTTGATAGGTAAAAGCAGAAGGGTGTGTGTAACACTGAGCGGAGCCCGCAGCGGGCGAGACCGATGCAAGTGTCATTCTCCATCCAGAGCCTGTAGGTACCACAAGAAGGCCCTGGCATGTGGAACAACTAGAGTAATAGTTGCTATTAATTTTCAGCTTTTATTTAAAAAGCAGTACTTCCAAGCTTATCTTCACCTATCAATAAAAGACACCCCAATAAATCTGAAGAGAATGTAATACTGACCCTTCCCCCCCCCATTTGCTTCAGTGCTGTGGCCAAAAGCCCAATGAGAGCTTTGGCTGCCAGGATTCTTGAGCAGAGTCTCTAGCACTCCTTGTACGATTTTCGGACAAACACTTAAAAATTTGCATTTACTTCCTTTGCTTGTAATACATGAACAAACCCAAAGTCTAATACATACATATGAACAAAAATTCAGGTAAGAATTACACTTGGGAATCCCTTTGGTGCTACGAAAGCCCTCTGTAAAGGTGTAAGGGAGCTGTGGGCGGGGATGCTGAGGTGTGCCTCAACAGGAACAAAAAGGACTTTCATACTCTTCTCATCCACAGCCTGAGTCCCTTACAGAACAACCACAGCTGTAGCAGTGCTCCCAGGCAACCTGTAGGAGATGGAGACATCTCAGCCATGCACCCAGTGCAGGCAGAGGTCAGCTGTGCGGCAAAACCACCACAGATGCCTGTACCACGCATCTACCAGGCTTAATCCAGGTTAGACTACAAAACCCACAAAGGCACCACTTGTATTTGGAATACATCCAGCATGCTATACATCACCTGCACTGTTTGTGCTCTCCCTGCTCAGAGAAAAACAGAAATCCCAGACAAAACCACTGGATTGCTATCGGAGATCTGCACTGAAACAACAGCGAGCTGAGGAAATCTGGAGGAAGGAGAAAAGGCCCACACCATGGATTGACTACTGTGTCTGCAAGACGGACGAGAATTTGAACTCCTCTGTAAGGAGACCAAACATAACACTTAATAAAAACAAGGCATCCTACAATGAACTTCTCTTTCCCATATTTATTCCCCTCTAAACACAGCAGTGCACAGATTATAGGAAATGGTTTTACATTTAACTTCAACCCCAAGTGGTAAAGAAACGGATTGTATCTCACAATGTAAATTTGCATCTACCATCATTTAATGGATGTTTTATACATGCTCTGTACTACTGTGTTTTTATGGAAAGGCAAAAAAATTACTTGGGAATTTGTTTTTAATTAAGCAATAAGGCTCAATGGGGTACTGCTATCATGCAATAAAACCACTCCTGGGGTGTTGTGAGGCATTTGGTCCAGATGAGTGCTTCAAATCACCCCCAGATTGTGATTAGATGATTACTCCCTGGAGTTAATATTAGATGGTTCTCTCTAGAGTTGTCTTATTGCTATTATAAAAAGTCTTCAACATGGGGAAACTAAGTAGCTTTTGTGCTTGAAGAAGATGAAGTTTGCAGTTTTGGCTGTTGAGAGGCTGTCTGAGCTGTGTGGGTCCCATAGATCAATTCACCTATTTAGCATGCGTGAAAGATCATCTCGGTGCGTTTCTTTGACCCAAACAGTTCTACAGTTAAGTGGATTTCTTTTTTTTTCTAGGAGATGGAAGGACATAAAGAGCAAGCAACTCCAAAATAAAGCAATCCCAAGACAAGGCACTGAGGAATTTGATTCTGAGATATGGATTACGGGCTTTATCTTTTCGTAGGGAATAATGAATCCTAATCGCTATTATGCTAATTGTATTAATGAAGGCTAATGCATGCAGTAGCAGTAAGAGATTCTCCCAAGTTGAGTGGATGATGAGGTACACGGCCAGAGGCATTTGTGGGGGCTCCCAAGCTAATGAATTCCAACAGCCCAAATGTAAAGAGACAAACTGCAGTACCCTCCCCTGCCTCCCCCCAGCTGCTCTTCAAGGTTGAGGTTAGAGGAGAAATATTTCATTCTGAGAAAAGAAGAAAAAAAACAACAAAAAAACGAGAAAAAAACAAAGCTTCCTGCATATTTCAGTGTACCAGCAAGAGAGAAATCTCAGGAAAACATTAACTCTTGTAGGTCTCTTCCGCTCCCCAAAAGGCAGGATGGTAGTGGACACGTGTGGACAATTTTTGCACAGCCTGAGCTGAAGTACAGAACAGAATCTTCAACTCCTCCTTCAGATGTCCCTTAACAGCCCATCTCCTCTTAGACAAAATCCCTCTGGTTTCTCAAGCAAGCAACAATTTTTACACTTCACAAATTAAGGAATTAAGGTGTACCTTCACACACCCTCTGTGCCCTAGCCTATGCCACATCTCATACCCTGGGCAGCCCTGGCAGCAATACTCTCTCTAAAAGCCAATAAACCTCTTCCACCTGGCAGGAAATCCCCGTGGTTCTTCCGTCAGCTCAGCCCCTCTCCACGTAAAGATCTAGCGTGCCAATAGATGGGGAGCTCAGGTTTGCTCCCTTGGTTTTCAGAATATTAGCAGAACACCTTGAAAAAAACAACCACGCTGCCTTTCTGTTTTCCCTTATATTTGAAGAACATGAAAGGAAACAAGGATTTTCCTTTTTTTTTTTTATCCCTTCCTCTTCCACAGAACTCTCTGCATTATGCACTCAATGCATAAAACTTCCCCAGGCAATCACAGCAGATTCCCTCCTGCACGAAAGGCTCTAACGCGGAGCCAGGCACAGGTCCTTTACAAAGAGATGATTTTTCCGTTCTGAGCGAAGACACAGAGAGAGCCTGGTTAGCTGTTCCACAAGAAAGAGACCAAAGCATGTCCTTCACATAAACAGAAGCTGTACCTATGGGCAAAGCAGGGTCTATGAATGGAACTCTTTTATGTGTCTTTGACAAATCAGTCAATCCTAGGTGAACACATTTACATCTTTTTAAATTAACTGATGATTATCACACTCTTGTTCCCTGGGCTTTTTTGCCCTCTTTAATATTAGAAATGCCTAATCTACCTAAGTATAGTGTTTGAAATACCTAATTGTTCACTATGATTTATCTTGTGCAATAAAAGCACACTCTGAGTATGAGATCCCTGTTTAACCAGAATAGCAATAGAAGGAAAAGAGTTCAAATGAGCAATGCGTACAGAGTGGTGTTATTCTGGAAGGAAAGTTGAGCCCAAAAGATGCGGTGCTCTCTCACAGCTTGCTGCAAAATGCTTTTGGCAGCTTTTTCAGACACATCTCTTTTTCCACATTAATTTCATACATTTTTTCCTTTAATATCAACAGCCCTCTTTGCTCTGAATACCTGCACCTTTCACAGTTCTGGCATTTCACACTCTTACCTCTTTCTCACCTTCCCCTTTCATATTTCAAGCAGAACCTGCTCCCACTACCGGGGAACACCATGTAGCGTGTTTGTCAGTGTGATCTCACCTGTCCCGCTCCTCTGGAGAACAAACTTCTGAGCGTTCCTGTTGTATGTCCCCGTACTGGGAAGTTCTTGGGTGCAACCTGGAGACTCGTAGCAACTGACCCACTCGATGAATCCACTCAGGATATGAACATGAAGCTCGTGCTGTTAGCGATGAAAGAAAGCATGGGTTAGTGGCACAAGCCAAAAAAGAAAAGACATTTTCTAACCTGGATAAAAGAAAACACCACCACCTTTTCCACTGAAACAATCCAACTCCTTCCCTTGCTTGGACCTGCTCACTTTCCAGCTACAAAATGCCCTTGCTACTTTCAACCCAACAGTCCACATGAGAGAAGCCACAGAGCTGCCACATGGCACATGGCGTCGGTGCTCCGGGAGGCAGGAAAGGGCTGCCAGCGTGAGACGGCAGGAGCGTTTCTGCACCGCAGGGCAAGCTGCATCCACAGCCTGGCAGCAGCAGCTTCCCACTCACCACTTCCCATGAAGCCCAGCATGGTTCCCTGACATCTACCACGCTCCTGGATGCTCTCTGCTTGACCCCATAAACGTAAATCATGCTTATGGCTTTAAGTTTCAAGTGTTATCATATCTCCTGCTCATGGTACACACTACCACACAGAATGGTGCACACCGACACCATAAAAAGAACACTGCAGTGACAAAATATCTCGAGAAGGGGGATATAAATGGAACTACCTATGACATGTTGATCCAAAACAGAATTAAAACTCTTCCCAAGCTTCGGATCAGATCTTCTAACCACTTCTGTGATTATAGTTACAGACCACGGTGAAAAGAACAAGCTATTAAACCTGCAATTTGCTTAGCAAGGAAACCCCAAGCATTTGTCTCTCCCACAGCATCTTTCACCACTGCTATCTATCACTGAAAATTAAGAAGGAACAAGCAAACTACCTTATGCCTTCACAGCACTGAGGTCCACAAACAACTGCCAAAGCTTAACACAAACACCAGCATACAGCCTGAAGATAACATAGGTTTCCAATCCTTCTCACGGTGCTGATAACCACACACTAAGCTGCAAACTTACACCTTTAGAATCTGCAAGAGTGGGTTTGTGCTCCTTGCACACCACAGCTTTTTGAATGGTCACTGAGTTTTCTGAGCTGGTACGTGACCCTGTGGTGAGGCACATGGGGCAGTGAGTCAGGGGCTCTGGGGGATGTTCCTCAGCCTCCCAAGTGAGTCACTCTGAGCCAGAGCCTGTTGCTGCTGAAAACAACAGCAAATAACCCACTACTCCTATTTCAGTGATCAAACTGCATGTGACAACGTGCAACTCTCAAGGTTTCGGGTTCACTCTCCGTGAGGCAGGTACAAACCCTCACACAGTTATTAGAATTTACGGTGCACTTTGATATCCTTAGCATAAAGCGCTGCCTGCCTGTAAAGCACAGCAACGCTGTCGTAGAAACGAAAGCACACTGACTGCCTGTGGCTTCCTTACGGGAAAGGCAGAGGAGCGAGCAGGTTCAGAGGTTGCTTTCAGGAATACTTTCATCACCCCGACAATCATTTTGCAGCCAGGCACCCAAGAACAACTCGAGAATTGGGTAATTTCCCACATGTGGGCCGAGAGAAGCCCCGAGGACACGACAACTCTGAACGGGGGTTGTCTGGCAGCTGTTTCAAGGCACACGGACTAGGGATAGTTAGAAAACTGATGCTCTGAAGTTTTGGTCTGTACTGACGGAGCGGAGCAGAGCCCCGATTTCTGCACTCTCCGACCTGGATGCGCCTCATTTCGAAAGCACGCAAATGGTGCTGGTGGAGCTTCAGGGATTTTCCTTGATCACAGCAATTCATACACTTCTGAAACGGACTGATCAGCTGAATCCACCGGGAGCCGGCTCAGACAGACATTCACCCCTCCATGCACAGCACACTCTCACAGAGCCTAGGACCAGCAATTCATACACTTCTGAATAACCTATATAATGAACACACGTTGACTTACTCACTCAAGTTATAGGAGTAGTCCAAGCTCAATTCAATAAAGTCTCCATAGCTAGAAGCTGTGTTGTCCACTGATTAAATGCCCCATGTACTCAGCTGAAGCCAAGGCCCATCCTATGACTACAGTGGCTTCCTAACATCCCCAATCTGAATCGTAATATTGAGCTTTAGTCAAAGCAATTTGATCAAATGCCTGTTTCTTTTGTTTTGTTGGTTTTTTGGTTGTTTGTTTTGTTTTTTTTTTTAAATGCACTAAACATACACCCCGCTCAGAACTTAACAGATGTTTTTGTTACTATTATAACCTAATCTTTTCCTGCAGGCTGTTGTAGTAATTTTTCCACTAGAAGGTAATAAAAAGCCATTTTCTCCCCTGCAGAGCTTACCTTTGGCTGACTCAGCTGAGCAGCTGCAGTTTCCTATACTTGCTTTGAAATTATTGCATCCCAGTTGGGCAAGATACTTCTGCTACTGAGAAACAAGTGGTTTGGAGAAAATGCCAGAGGCAATAGATCAGATAAAGTCTCTTTACCTTGGCTCTAGTTGTATTAAAGGCAGGTAATTTGGGCTGCAGTTTTTTCAAGTGGTCCCACAAATGCTTCCCTTTTACAGTCAGGAAAAAAGAACTCCTCAGCTTGTTGCCTATCAAATCGCTTTTAAGATTACGGGTTAAACTCTGAGTCTGTACCTCCATAGGGCATTTAAAGAAGAATGTAACCACTTCCAAACCAACCAACCAAAACACCAACAGAAAGTCAGCTCTCAAGTTGCACTGCTCAATTCTGCCTGCGCCCCTAGCCCAGCGCATACCTCCAGGCTTCCTTCCCCTCCTGCTGCAGTCATCTTAACACACCTCCTCTTCTGACTGAGGAGGGAGGAAGTATAAACAACCTTCAAATCCCAAGCTGTTTGGCTACCCCAATGCTACATTTGACATGTAATCATTACTGCCCAGGTGAATGTATGGAGAAACATGAAAAATAAATCTAAATACTACATCTCAGTGATAAAGACTATGATTAGGATAACACGACAGCAAATTCAGAATAATTTTAGCACATAGGAAAAAAAACAACAAAACAAATGTTTAAGAGTAATAATCCATGGCTGGTTAGATCTGAATTATTCTGGCAGCTAAAACAAATTCAGATATATTTAGTTCTGTGCTTTGTATATTTACAGTTAAGTTCACGTAAATAATTTCTAAGCTGGGCAGATCTGCCCAGACCTGTAAGACTTCTTGCAAGGCAACCAGGACCAAGATGGCTGGTGTGCGGGCTCCACACAAAACAGCTCCCAGCCACAAGAACTGGTCTGCAAAGGCTCTGCCCCTCCTTACACTGACCACTCAACCCTGCTCTCCCAAAAGGACAGAAAACACCCCACACTAAAGCCTTAGCAACAGCCAGAAAATCACAGCCGAGCAGCGTGCCCTCCGTGGTGAACCCTCTTCTCCCAGGTTTTCAGAAGGCTGTTGACAAACCGATGGCCCTCTGTGACCCTCCCTCATATACTGCCAGGGAGCCACGTACTGCAGGAGACTTAGTTCATGGCCTCATTCAGCTGCTCATCTGTCATAAAGTAAGAAAAAATAAGGTCTTGCGGAAACTCTCACGACCACCCAAGCACTTTAGCTCTTAAGTGCACCACAAACTTCCTAGCTCATTTATTACAAAAAAGAAAAAGAAAGAAAAAAGAAAATCTGGGGAAAACCCCTCACATTTCTAATACCTTGCCAGGTATTAGAAACGCTATTACAGAAAGTGACCAAGCACCTGAATTCTAGACCAGTGTGGGCTTCGGCAGCTGGTTGTTGCTTTACAGGGTCAGGCAAGGCCCAGAGCGCAGCTCCTAATTTTAGCACATAGGGGGCACCCGCCCACGGCCTCTTCACCCGCCCCACCACCCTCACGGCAGCGACACGCAGGAGGGGCGCTGGGTGGCCCGTTAGCCCCTGAGGAGACACAGGCACGGCAGGAGACGCCCCAGGGACATCACCTGGGACGTGCGGCGGCGGAAAGGAGGCCCCGAGGCGGTCCGGGGGCGGGGAGCGGAGGCCGGAAGGGCCGCACG
>VWZK01014268.1:202155-234037 GCA_013396935.1 Baryphthengus martii | reverse complement strand
GAGACCGTGCTCGGGAGGACGCGGCCCTGCGGGTGCGTGTGCGCTGCCCGCCTGGCACCTGCGTCCGCCCACGGGTGTCCCGTCCGGCTTGCGCGGTGGCCCACTCCGGGGGCAGCCGGTCAGCACCGAACCGCCATTGGCCGCTCTGCAGCCCCCCGATGGCTGTGCATGGCCTAAGCGCCGGCTAGAGCGACGGTATCTTTTTTAGGAGGGATTCTTAAGTCATCGAGTTAGACCATATACCAAACCTACAGCAACTGATCCTGCTGTAGAGTTACGGGAGGAATCCCCCACCTTTGGCCGTACATCTCTTTGAAAAGGCACGTGGGCTTTCAGGTACTGGGAGAGACAGAGAATTGAACTCCTCAAAAGCTGTCGCTCAGCTCTCGCCGTGCTCTGGCCCTGCTTGCCAGAAGCCTTGAGCATGCTGAGTAACGGTGGCAAAAAGCTCGGTAAGTCCATATCCCAGCAGGAGTGGTGGTATTTCTCAATCAAGGATCTAATGTGACAGTCAGTCACAAAGTGTACATGTACCAAACTGGGTTCCTCGTGAGGACAGCTGGAAGGCAGTTTCCAGAGCCGCCCCTGTTGCCCCCAGTGGCCCAGCAGTTACAGCATGCCAGGAAAGAGGGAGAGGCAAGCTGAAATCCCCTCCGGCAGGAAAAAGAAAAGTCGAGAAACTGTGTTTTTCTTGCTCTAAATGCCTGCTCTGCCTAAAAGGTGACTGCATCCTGCTTGCTGTGCTTGGTAAGGAAGAGCTTATGCCAGCCATAACTCCAGGAGAGACTTCTCAGCTGAGCAAAGCAAAGAGGCAGTAAGGGAGAGCTGCAGAGATGAGGCTCAGGGCATTTTCTCCTGGCAGACCTCAGCAGTCAGATCTCAGTGTGCCAACACTCATGGACCATCCCTTGCGTGCGGTGTGTGTTAGGAATGCAATGGATACCGAGACCATCAGTTCTGTTTGACAGCAAGAACGGAAGAACCAGATAGAACAGCTCACTGCATTGCTATTCCTAAGATACACACAGGCTTGAAGAAAACACCCCAGGCTCACTGACCCAGGAGGTTTAAGTAGCAATGCTCTGCCTGGCAGGCATCAACATGGCTGCCTACAATCGCAGCGAACAAGAGCTCGTTGTTGAAAGACGTGGCTTGCTCGCTTACTTCTGGAGTGGCGTGCCAAATAGTATTTTTTTCCTTTGAGTATCAGTGATAGCATGTAATATTTAATCACATGCAGAACCATCAGATCTCGATGAAAAAAAACATTTCCAAACTTTGCCATGCCAATAACTCCCGTAAAACGTAGCACACCAGTAAAGTACATTTTCCCACCCACGTTTCAACTGTGTGAGCTTCTGCCACACGGCACACGTGCATACCTGTCACTTGGTAATAAGCACTGTGACCCTGCTGACCTGACAGGACAAACTTGAACAAACAGGAAAAATTATTTAGCAGAATGAATAAAATAGATTAGAATGTATATCCTCACTTTTACATCTCATCGCACTGTTGTTCCAAAGGGAGAGGCTCTCACCTCCCGACGAAGGAGACCACAGGAACACTCAGCAGCTATCTTTATTTACCATATTCACGTAATATTTCCCCTCCAATGCCAAGCTGAGTGTTATTTGCGGTGAGTCAGAGTATTAACACGAGATGGGTTTGCATGCAGTTACTCAAGCTGAGCACTGTCCCAAAGTTGAGGCGGAGTTGATCTCGCGTGTGGTGGGTTGAGGCGAGTCACCCTCTGCAGATGGCTGTTTCTTCCCCCCCTAACTGAAGAGGGAGCATGTAGAGGGATAGCATCGTTGTTGAAGTCTAAAGGTAGGCAATGTGAATCCCACCCCTCCTGTTTTTTTACTGCTTAGTGTGTGTATGTGCTATTCTCCAGTCATTTATGCCTGAGGGGAGAGAGATGGAAGAAAAACATTCTGCTTTTGCTTCTGTGGGAAAACTCCTTCAGGAAATATCTTGGGCTAGAGCAGCAGCTGGCAGTTTTAGTCAGCTGAAAGGAAGATTTTCACAGAACAGAGTTAGCTCTTCTTTGTTAACTTGTGGCATTTTAACTAGATAACAAACCAGAGGATGGAAGAATAAGGACATAGCCTGCAGATGGAAGTGTGATGTGTAACAAAAGCTCACTTTCATTTCTTTCACGCTGCAGGATTGTATCCGTCCCATCCAGCGAGTTCTCCCTTTGCTCCTTGCCGCAAGTCCTAGAGCCTTCTGGTCTATGCCAGGGCCCAAAGCAGTGTAACAGCTAAAGCTTTCCCAGCACCAGGGCTTGCACTCCTCTTTGAAAATGAACTTAGGTTTCCTGGCTCTTTGCAGGCACAGTCTTAATATCTAACAAAATGTTTTCATTTCCACTGGGATCTGGTGCATGGAGATCCCTAGAAACAGAGTCATGTCAAGTACCATGCTTGCTTGAAAGGTTGGACTGTGTTTCTGAAATACATAAAATAAAAGCAAAAGAAGCAGGCTAAGAGCTGGGCCTCCATAATCCAGAAACATGAGGAAGCCAGACTGGTGGGAGCAGGATTAACTGCTTTGGTTTATCCCACTTGATGTTGCTGGTGCCAAAAATTCTTGACTACTTTGTTGCAGTCAGTCTTTCCACACCAAACTTCCCAAGCTGTAATTTCAGTTTTTCTTCTTCCTTTATTATTTTGTGTGTTCCTCTTTCACTCAAAAGCTCCTCATCCAAGGATTTGTTTGTAGGAAACTCCAAGAGACCACATGCCAGAATAGGTGGGACTCTGAATATTCATAGTCAGGGAGCTTGGTGTTCAGTTGTGGAGCATAGTTTACCCTGCCTGCTTGTTCTTCAGCCTAATTTGTGTATTTAAGAGGGAGAGAAAAACCCCACATGCTGCACTATTGTAATTCAGGATAGATTTAAATGTATGTCCTGCAGCAGAGCAGCTCCCTTCCATGCACAGGTCCACTCGAGCTGACACATCAAGGAGAGGACTAGAGCCTTCCTCCTCACCTGATCCCTCTGCACAACTTCCGCACGTCTGTCCTGAAATGTTACATTGCTTGGGGCAGTCCTTCAGCCGCTGCTGAGGGCCTCAGGCCCCTGCATTCCTCTATCTGGCTGCAGCACGGCCCATCCTGGTGCTTTGAGGCTCCAGAGATACGCATCCTGTCAGAAGGAAGTCAGAGGCCTTGGGACCCTCCCTCTAGTTCAAGGGAGACCCGAAGAAGCCAGCTCTTTGGGAGCACTGGCCACTCAACCCTTCTCTGTGAAAGCCGTTTCTCTGCAGGATAGGTCACTTCATTTAGGTCTCCTGGGACTAAACCTGCATCTCAGCTTTGTGCCTCTGTACCCTGGCCTGCTCTGGAGAAGAAAATTCTGGGAACTCAGAGGAATTGACCGGTCTGTCAGGTAGCTCAGGCAAGAGGTAAAGGGCACATCACAGCCTTGAGCAGCGGCTCCATGGTTTCCCTTCTAGTGTGCTGAAGGGGTGATCTGGGGGGAAGGGAAGAATGTAAATGGTCATTGTCCCAAACACACAGGACCAGGCATATTGTCCTCCTACACCGCCCTTTCCCCTCCAGCCTCCATGGGTAAGGGGATTCCAGGGAAGAAGGATGGGAAAAGGTGGAGAGCGGCTCTGTATTAGTGACTTGATGAACCGCTACCGGCAGCCAGGGCGACACACATCCCTGTGATCTCGGAGCCACCTCGTGATGGCTGAGCTACCTCGGTGGTGGAGGAGGAAATGACTCACATTCCTGTGGCCTCGGAGCAGCACCCTTCAGTGCTGGACGGGCTAGGTGCAATGAAAAATTGAACTCACAGCATAGAGGGCTTTCCTTACTGAAAACTACCAAGAGCAAACATTAGCTTCAGAGTTACCCTTATCTAGGCTTCTCTATTCCAAAAAACCCAAACCAACAGACTGTCAAAACCACAGATTGTGTGAGAGAGAAGGAGGGCACAGAAGTGTGGGAAGGGATGAGCGTGCTGCATTCCACTTCCCCTTCAGCAGAGTTCAGCCAGTTTTCAGAATTATGTGTCTTACAACTGGAAACACAGGCTTCCAGTAACTGGGGTAATGGAGGAAGGGCTTTACTTGGCCTTTGTGGGTTTATTCACATAGCAAGTGCTTTTTTCTTTTTCTCCCCCTTTTTGTCATGCAGGGAGGAGCAGCGGGAACAAGTGACACCATGCTGTTTTGTTCCTGCCTCACCAAATGGCACCGTGGAGTGCGTGTGTCTGTAACTAACCCTTGAGAAAGCCAGGATGCAGTCAGAATTGGGAGGCTTACTACAAAGATCACAGATCTCCTCCCAGAGCCTGCATCCAGCCCAACCTTAGTGAGTTCCCAGCATCAAGAGGGATAGAACGGAGCAAGTCCCAATACCCTTCAGCTGTCACAGACAGCAACTCCTGAGCAAGTACTTACACCTGCATAAGAGCAGGCTCAGACTAACCAGCTTCCTTTACCATGGGCACACAGTTATACTGGTAGAAAGCACAGCTGTAATGGACAAGCTGGCTCTGCCTTCAGGGCCTTCCATTGCTGTAAACTGAACTACCCCAGTATAGACCGAGCTGTTGCAAAGCAGGGTCAGAATGTTTGAAAAATTAATTTAAAAAGCTGGCAAACGGAAGTGAGGAATGGTAAGAGGATTACTTGTAACCTCAGGTTGCATTAGGAGCGTCTCACCTGTGTGTACGTTCACTACTCAGACTCACCCCAGGGCAGATTTTTGCAGCTTCACCACTTCCCTCTTTATTTTCCTCTCTTCAGAGTGAGCTGGAGATGGTGGACCACCTTGCAAATACTGAGATCAACAGCCAGCGCATTGCTGCTGTGGAAAACTGCTTTGGGGCTTCTGGACAGCCCTTAGCTGTGCCGGGAAGGGTCCTTCTAGGAGAAGGGATTTTAACCAAAGAATGCCGCAAGAAACCAAAGCCTCGTATATTCTTCCTCTTCAACGACATCCTTGTCTACGGCAGCATAGTCATCAACAAAAGGAAGTACAATTCCCAGCACATCATTCCCCTTGAAGATGTCACTTTGGAGACGCTGCCAGACACCTTGCAGATGAAGAACCGCTGGATGATTAAAACCTCCAAGAAGTCCTTTGTGGTTTCCGCGGCCTCCCTCACAGAGAGGAAGGAGTGGATCAGCCATCTGGAGGAGTGCATCAGGCACCTGCTGACGAAGACGGGCCGGCAGCCCTCCACCGAGCACGCGGCCCCCTGGATCCCCGACAAGGCGACGGACATCTGCATGCGCTGCACGCAGACCAAGTTCTCCACGCTCACCCGAAGGCACCACTGCCGCAAGTGCGGCTTTGTCGTCTGCGCAGACTGCTCCAGGCAGAGGTTCCTGATGCCCCGGCTGTCCCCCAAGCCCCTAAGGGTCTGCAACCTGTGCTACAGGCAGCTGCTGGCGGAGAAGAAGAAGGAGGCAGATTGCAGGCAGACGGAGCCAATCTGCTCTGCCATCCCTGGCTACGAACCCTCCAGCGGCGATGACAGCGACAAGTCTGACGACGATAAAGCGGACCAGTGGCCAGCAGACACGGAGTTTTATACCTCAGCAGTATCCTGGTCATCTTTCCATAGCTGACCTCCTTGCAACTCAGTGGCATTTAGGCCTTAGGAAGCCAAATTCTGGCTTCCAATTCATGTCCTTCTTGATTTCTCTGGAGGCCTTGCCTGGGAAGGTAGATCTTGGCCCCTGTGTGTGGTGTCTGCATGGGGAGTAGAGATGAGGTTACCCCTCTGAGAGCGTCTCATACACAAGCGCAGAGAGCAACAGCTCAGTGAGGAGCACGGACTGGGGCAGAGACTTGCTGATCAGCCTTGGCCAAACCAGCTCACCTTTCAGTGCCTTAGTCTTCCTGTCTGCAAAAACCGAGCAATACTAACTTCTTTCCTCAAATGCTTTGAGATCGGCTCATAGAAGAAAAAGGAGCAAGAAATCCTGGAATTAAACACGCTTGCCTGCTAGTGGCACGGCTAGGGGCACTCCAGATGCCATTTTCCAGGAACATTGCACCTACATCAGAGATTGTCAGCGTGCCAGCCTGAGGGGATGGCCGCTCACACCCGCATGGTAAGGTTGGCATGAGCTTCCATTTCTACACCCAGATCACTCAACTTTGGAAACACTAAGGGAATGGTGCTCCATATGCTCGCATGAGGCTCAGTGTGAGCAGCCTTAACAAAGCACTGGAGCATCCAGCCTCTCACATGCAAAGAGACCGTTTTGGTGGTACCGGGCCAGGAGGAGAGAGGAGAGGAGCAGGTAAAATTACACAGAAGTGAGCTAAGGAGGGAGAGACTTGGCGCAGTGGACTCAACTAAGGGCAGAGCCCCACATCTCAAAAACAGGCAGTTGCACCAGATTACCAGCAACTTGATGAACCCCAGCCTATTGGGTAAAGTCCCATGAAGACTTGTTAAAAGTCTCAAAAAATCCAGGAAAATGCCCCACATTAAGATCCTATGAAGTACTGCACAACTATCCACTTCCCTCCCAAGCAGGACTCCAAGGCATTGAATGCTCACCTCATGTCTGCACGTCTCACGAGTCCAAAGTTAAGGTCCTTTATGTACTTGCAAGATTGGAACCTAAGACTTTGCAGTTAACCTAAGATGAACTTTAAAGTTCAAATTAAGTTGCAAATAATCTGTGTTTGTTCAAGTATTCCATCCTAATAAACTGAGGGAGTAAGTATACTGAAAATCAGACAAGAGCAATTGTTTTGCAGCAGACATTTATACAAACTCCGTTATTACTTTTAGTATATTTTTGTATTGTGTATTTTGTGCTCTGGAAAAGAACATGGCTGGGAGAACACCGCCAGTGTTATAAACTGTTTTCTTACCATGACCTGTTCCAAATAGTTCATTGCCTGCCTGACTTAGGGATTTTTAAATTTCAATTCAAAGTAATCATTCTTACTGTCTTTTGTAAACTGCCACTGTTCCAATGAATTTGTATCACTTGACCGTGTGTGAATAAAGATACGGCCAACAGGAAGAATCCAGGAAAATAGGACAATAAGGCATGTTGTTATTTAACAAGAGTCTGAAACAAGAGGTGGGATTCAGGCCCGGCTGGCCAGCCGTTCTGGCTCCTCAGCCGTGGGGTGATTGCTCTGGGTTTCTATTTACTCTTTGAAGGTAAGCACAAGTGAAAAACAAAAAGTTGCCAGAATTGTTGCTTCCTTTCTATTTATACCATGGTATCATCTGACCAAGTTTTCCCAAGTCGTCTTCAATCCCCTGCAGTAGTCTGTATTAATTGAAACGGTATTTTTCCGGTGGGGGCACAGCTTAGTGTGGGTCAACAAACCTTATGACCTAAGCAGCTGTTTCGGGGTATTAAAGCAGTAAGTACACAGAGTTCTGTTTTTTCCACTCCTCTCCAAGGTTAGTTAATAACTCTGCGCAGCAGTGATTGTTTTTGCAGCGCCTCCCACCCAGCAGAAGGGTGTACATGCTATGCAAACAGAAAATGACCTTAAAAATAAACAGCCGTTAGAATGGTTCATAAGCCAAAAATAGCCCGGCTGCTGAATCTGCGTCCATAGCTGGCATTCCAGTTCCCAGCTCCTGAGGCAAAACTCCCAGTTTCTTCCTAGTAACTGGCTCAAGAAGTGTGTTGCAGTTTTCAACCTACTCTTTAGTTCTTTTAGAGATCAGCTTTTCTTTATCTTATGTGTCCAAAGGTCGTAATATTATCAGCCCTGAAAGAGCTGTGGGCTGTTTTTAACCACGGATGAAGGACAGCCATGCCTCTAACAAATGCCTTTGTGTTGAGCAAGACCTTTTCTTAATCACAGCAGGGAAAAAATAATAAAACCAACAACACAAAGAAGAAACAAGCAAACTCCACCAAAAGCAATCCAGCCTCTTTTTTTTCTGTGCATGCTGTAGCTGATGGCCTTTCTGGAAACATACCTTCCAGCAAGTGGTATGCCCTCGTTCCTTACAGGAGGTGGGTATGGAAAAGAGTGAAGGGTGGAAAAGCTGTGACAATCTTGTGAATGACCGACGATAAGGGTGACTCGCATCATGTACAGACAGCACTCCTATTTTGAACCGCAGTGCCCGTGAACACTCACACTTCATACGTGCTGCCTCCTGTGCGTCCTGGTGCCTGCTGCCAGAGCTTCCCCTGTCACTAGCAAGGCGCTGGTGGTGGTGCCAGCCCCGGAGGCAGCGTCAGGGTGTTCTGCCGCAGCTGCTGCCAAGTGGGGAGACTCGGAGAGCCCGGCGCTGCCTCAGTTTCGAGAAGACATTTCACATGGAAGTTCACAAGTAACCTAGTGACTCTTAAATGGTTAATGCATATGGTAAGAGGAGCCTGCCCAGGAAAACATGGGGAAATTTAAACAAAGCCTCTCCTCCTCTTCCTGCAGTTTTATTAGGCAAGCTGGGGAGCTCAGCACTTGGATTAGAGCCTGGGGCTCCTGGCTTCTGGCCCGCTGAACACATGGGTTTTACATCATGAGCTGGAGTCTTCCAGCCTGATTCTATCTCCAGTACATTAATGGGGCATTTCCTGATGGTTTGGGTTTTTTTTCTTTTTTGAGCTTGATAAATGCCTTACTAGGGATTCGTTCAATTTTGCAAACCCCTGTGACTAGGAAGAGCGGTAGCTTGAATGCTCACTTTAGAAAAACATCTTCAGGCTGGGGGTTTTGTAGGGTCACAGCATCCTCCTGAAAGGCTTCCAAACATGATGTGTGGGTGTCGCTGGCCAGAAGGGGTTCCTTACTCAGTCCGTGCCTGAAGGTGTCACAGCTCATAGGGTGCAGCATCGTGCAGACATCCCCACTGCACATCAGCCTTGGCACCACCCAGCCCCGGGGTGCGCAGGTTTGGAAAATCAGACTGGCTAAAACACGCTCCTTCTGCTCCCTCAAGCTGAAACAGGAGCCCAGGCACTTTTAGAGAAAATGCAAGAGTGTTTTGGCCCTCAGCAAAATGGTTCCTTTCCAGCTGGGCACACAAGAGCCACAGGACAGTCCCTGAAGCTGTCGGGAGCAAGAACATGGAAAGCAAAACTCGATTGTTAGCATCAGACCTGCTGAAATTGCTGGGGATTCTTCAGAAAAGAGAAGGGAAAACAGTTAAGGGCCATATAGTAAGGGACTCCTCTTCTGCTCCCCAAAGTCAGTAGGAAGGTGAGGAAGAGGATGGCATTGCTGTAGCAATATCAGAAAAGCAGAAGGAAAGGTAAGAGGAGATTGCTCTCTGAATAAACTGAAAAGAAAGGATCAAAGAGGTCTGACGAAACACGTGTGCTCTGCAGTCCCAAGGTGCAGCCAAAGGATACCACCAGCTCCCGAGCATGGCGCTGACTCAACAGTTGTCAAGCATTTGGAGGCAGCAGGGTGGAGAGCAAGCCAGCTTCTCAGTCTGAGGCTTGCTCCCAGTTACTTGAACACTCCGTATTTATCCAAGCGGGAGTTCTGGCTCCATCACAGCCCACAGCTTCTTCCAACTCAGTACTGCTGCAAGGCAGTTCCTCATGTTCCTCAGCCTGGGATTTTTGGTGAGCAGGAGGATCTGAGGAGCACAGATGGTCCCGACTGCTGCTGAGCTTTAAAGCAATGTGTCTCCAATGAAAAATAGAGGCTTTTGTTTCTAACTTTCTACTCCAGGCCATGAGTCTTTGACAGGAAGAACATGTTACACTACCGTCACTTCCACGGTGGACACAACATAGCAAAACAGCTCCAAGAAACCCTTGCAACAAGACCTGAGTGCTAGAGGTGTTCTCCAGAGCACCTGGGGACGAGCGCTGCGCTGCGCTCCAGGGAAGCCCAGGCTGCACACCATGGCGTAAAGCACTGGAGAGGCAAGACACAGCCTGATCCGCTTTATGTGGCACACCACAGGCAGGAGGCACCCCAGTGACACACACATGTATGGGAAGGAGCCTTTCCAGCCTGTGCACTTGTTCATAAAATCTCCAGACAGACACAGCAGCCAGTGCTGTGGTCCTGGGACAGCAGCTGGAAGAGATGAGGCAGGCAGGGCGCTGGTATTGAGCACGGATGAACACAGAGCAAGTCACTTTGAAGTTGACATTTGACTTCATTTCCAGTTAGGACCGGAAATGCAAATTAACCGTAAGCAGGTTTTCTGTAAACCTCTTATTGAGGGGTTCACAGCCAAGAGCGCGTTACGCAACCTCTCCACTTTACTATTGTAGGAGGGGCAGAAAAAGGAGGAGGGGAGCTAGACAGGAGGTTTTGCTGTAGCGGAGAGCTCTTGTGCAATGCCTTTTCTTGCACAGTCAAACTGCCCTGGGGCAGAGCATCTGCTGCTGGCAGCGATCCTGCTGCCCGTGATCCTGCTCCCTGCCCGTGATGATCCTGATGCCCAGGCTGCCCCACACAGCAAAGGAGCGCTGTGCCCCAACTTGACCTTTGCCTAGCCTCTCCTTTTGTGCCCTAAAAACAATGCGTTCTGGTGAGAATTTTAGCAAAAAATGGATTTGGGAAGGGAAAAGCATTAACTCAAGGCCAGACAGGCCTCTTTTCTAACAGACAGCAAAGAAAAACAGGTGGATTTTATCAGAGGACTTATACGTAAGGTAAAACCAGCCCTTTACTGGTATCACAAAGGCTCTTTCAGACATACTAGAGGGAAAAGGAAGTGTGACAAGTGTGAAACTGAGGCCTCGCCATGGATTTGTTCCTCCCGGTCAAAGCCCGCAGCAGGAGTCACATCCCCTAACACACATCACATCCCCACACAGCCATTAGCCTCCAACAGTGGCCTTACCGAGCGCAGCCCACCTGCGAGAAGGCAGCAAGGGCAGGCGAGGGTGCTGGGGGGACCTCTTGGCAGCCTGCCTGAGCTGCACATCACCCTCCGTGTGGCAACTGGCTCTGCACGGTGCCAGTGCTGCAGGACGAGCCCCGTGCCTGGGAGCGCGTGCAGGAGAGCGGTGCTTACAGGAGCACCCCTTACAGTTGTCCTCCAATGGCTTGCGTGGCTCAGAAACCGTGATGTGGGTCGGCAAATCAAATCCACAAACCAGAGTCACCAGCACCCAGGTCACAACTACCTGGTTTCCATCAAAGTCGCTGCCTCAATGAGTGTTTGCTCAGCAGCAAGTTTCAGGCAAACCAACCTCCTTCCAAAACCAGCCTTGAGCACCCTTGTTTACTGACCAGCCTTCACGAGCCAGGCAGCCCAGCAAAGCTTCCCAGTGCATGGCTTGCTCCATCCAGCGGTCTTTCACACACTCTTGTGAAACTCCACCTGCCCTTTGCAGCCCAGCCCTGCTCCCCATCGGTGCCCAGAGTGAGCGCTGCGGTCCAGCCTCTGTGGCTCAGGCCACAGCAGCAGGGAGCTGCCTGAGCATCTTCCCCCTGCGCAGCTCCGTCGGCAGGAGAGAGCCTCACCCCACTTGCAGAGGTGTCTCCTCTGCGAGGAGAGGCTGGTTTTCCCTGGCTTGGTGAGACTCAGCTGCTCTCCCTACCACACTTCCAACAGAGCTGACTTTACTGAATCACCCCAGCAGAGCAGACTGGAGCGGAGCAGAGCAGAGGGAGCAGTGATGCTGTGCATTAACCCTGCAAGGGCCTCTGCAGCAGAGCTTTCTGCTGCGGCTCATGCAGGGGAGATGCCTTACCCCCCAGACCTCTGCAGAGACAGGCTGGTGTCAGTCAGACCCATCCCATGGCAGGACTTGCCCCACAGGGTAGCAGGCTACGGCCACATTTGTTTGTTTTACTAGTGCCACATTTGAGACAGATAAAACACCCACAGGCCAGCAGGCTGGGTGAGCCCCTGTACCTGTGCTGGGTCCCAACAAGCACTCAGGACATTACACCCTGCAACAGCTGGAAGAGTTACCGTGTTAATCTAGGGAGGATGAGAAATAGAGACTGTCACACTTTGCTATTTCAAGACTTCAGCAGTACTACTGCTGTCCCTACAACACAACAGTTTAAGGTACATTACTTTCACAAAAATGGATTTTGTAATGCAGCTGGGTAGCCCCCGAGCAAAGGCAGCCCCTCACTGCACGCCCCGCAGCCCAGAGGCAGCCCTTTCTGGAGCAGCAGCGTTGCAAGCACCAAGCAAACATCCCTCACGCCAGTGACATTCTCCTCAGGGACACACAACAGCCAAAGCTCTGCATGTGGCTACGTCACAGGAGGGATTCTAAAGGCTAGGTTAGTTGGTTTAGATCTTACAAATGAGAGACAGACCGGTAAAAAAAGGGTTACTGCTCCATAGAGCTTGCCCATTTCAGCAGCCTCACCACTCCCGAGAACCACCTGGGCAACCAATGAAGCATGGAGCAGGGTGAGGGGAGCCCCCTGGACGGCAACTCTTCTTCCTCTTGGAATTCCTCTGGTCATTACCTGAGCGTGAGCAATGCAGCTCCAGCTCCAGAAACAGATGTGGTGTTAATAGCTGCTTGGAGCACAGCAGACAGGTCACCTCCAGTACCGCTCTGCCTCCCACCCAGCAGCACTTGAACTTTCTCGTCTGCAAAACAAAGCAATAGCATGACCACATCTCAATACAATTTCCACTGTATGTGGTGTGAATAAAGGAGATTTCCTTCTTTCAACGTACTGTCCAGTGATTTGGATTCTGGTGGCACAGAGACATTTTCTGCTTGGTGCAAGCAATAAAGACATTTAGTTTAAGTTTTAAGCTGATACTGCAATTTTGACGTGAAATTACCAACTGCAACTGATGGACCACGAGAGTTGAGGGTTTTGTCGCTTTGCTTAATCACTTGTTTATACACGGGAAAGTATTCCGGGAGGAAAGCTCCCCTCCTGAGCAAGATAAGAGGCACAAAGGCAAACGGGCAGGTCTTCCCCTATCACAGGAAAACCCTTTTGCGCAATACCAAGCTTGCCATGCTGTTCTCAGAACGTGACTGCTTTGGCAGTATTGTACTTGCAGTAGCACACGTTGGCACAACACTGCAGAAACTGTGTGCTGCGTGGCTTTGGGATAACATAGGAAAGCAGTCTTAAACCAGAGCCAGAGTTCACCGACCCCAAAACCATGTGGAATGGCGTGTAAGAGGCACCTACAAAGCGATGATTTTGCTGCTCAAGTCTCTTGTTAGCCCATGGTGAGAAACAGTCCTCATTATCATCAATCTGCTGAACCACTTTCTGAACGCACCTTTCAGGTTTTGGCAGCCAGAGCATCCCGTGCCAATTAGCTCCACAATTCCCTGTTGCAGTGGGTAAACAAGCACCTCCTTTCACCACTTCAGTGGCTGCACCCTGCCCTCTATGCCATGGCATTGAACCTGTTGTTCACCTCTGGGTCATTCAGAGCTGCAACTAAACCTCTACCCATTAGTGTCTTTTCCAGATGGAACAGTTTTAAACTAGCCCATCTCTCTTTACACAGATGTCCTCCCATACCATGTTACCCTTCTCTGTACCGTCTGCAGCTCTACAATGCCCTTTTTGGCTCCCAAAGGACTAACCAGAGTGGATCGAGCAGGCTGCACAGACTATTCAAGACACAGCTGCCACCTAAGTTTATTCAGGGACCTAAAAACATTTACTGATGCCTTCTTGGGTTTATTTCCCCATCTGTCCTAACCTAACCTGACCTGCTGCTGAGCACTGAGCTTGTATTATCAGAAATCTGTCTACCGTGACCTCAAGCTCTTTCCTGAGAGAAAATAGGTCACTTGGAGCCCAGCACTGTGACTACATAATCAGGGTTATCTTTCTTCTGGTAGTATTTACCAACACCAATATCTACCATTCTGCTGGCCACTGGCTCACGTGGATGCTAACCGCTGATGGCAGGCACTGGAGGGCCGTGGGCAGGTGGCTTCGCTACCCTCAAAGGCTTTGAAACCTTGCCGTTAAAGTAGAGCATCAGCTCTATCCCTTGACATGTCAGCACAGCACAGCACACACCAGTACAATACCGTAATTGCCACACAATTCCAGCAGCACAGAAGCTGGGGCTTTCCAGTTAAGCACAGTGGCAGCTGGGTTTAACGCAGTGGCACTGGGACTGCATCCTCTGAGCAGGGTTACAAGACGTTGGAGGCCATACACATGGATGGAAACTGAGCTGCTGCAAAACACCGGAGCCACTTTGTTAAAAACTTGGCATCACGCTGCTTTGCATGAATATTTGAGGCTCCCAAAGATACACCAAGGCTACCCAAAAGGCATGGGGTAGCTTTGAAGCCAGCTCAGTTGTTGGGGGGCGTGCAGCCAGTAGTTGATTAATCGATTCCCTGAATGCTATCTGAAGACATCATCCAATTTTAACTTATTACACAACAATACGGTACAGTTAAATTATGCACAGTAGAAATACACACCTTGGTCACAAGGCTGCATGGCAGCTTAATTAGTATCAGCAGAGCGCTTTGAAGATGTAAAGCACTATGAGAGTGCTTCGTATTATCCTCATTGCTACTTATCTTCAGCAGCACAATGTGAGGCCTAATCTTCGACCTATACTCTCCAGGGACGTGCTGTCGCCATAGTCAGCAGCCCCAGCCCCACGAGCCCGGCCTGGGGACATGAAAGCCCAAATTTAGGACTAGACTCAGCGTCAGCACGGGCTCCTGCAGAGTTAAACTTCAGGGATGGCAGAAAGCCTCAAGTATGCAGACGGCTGCCAGGCAATGCGAGACTGTTTGCTGTGGTTATGGAACAAATATTTTTATACACAGATTCCTGGAGAGAATGGCTGGGAAAAAGCAAGCAAGCCCCTTTTATGGAAATCAACAAAATCCCATCCAAGAGCCTGCCTTGCCAGCACCCTATCTAGCTTTTTATTTCTGAGTTTGTTCCTGCATAAGCAATTAATAAAATGCAGTTTCATCAAAAGTCTGCTGCATGAACTTTAGCTTGGACGGGCACAGAGCAGGCAGCTGATTCATATTGATACTCCAGCAAGTCTTCCACTTTAACACAGTATTTGCTGAGCTGGTTTGCCCTGTCTCCTGCTTTCTTGAGTAATTTGAAGCATTTGCTCTTGCGCTCCAGCTCTCCCAAGCCCAAATATTACAGTGAGCTGTTGCATCTTTTGGATTCTTTGCTGCTCTAAAAAGGAGCAAAGCTTTAACTTAGGTTTTGAAAATCTGGTTATGTAGGGCTTAAAACTAGCCTGGAAGGGCAAAGCAGAAAAAAGTTAGATGGCCCTCTCATTTTGGACTGGAAGAGTAGGATTCTTAGACCCAGAGACATTTGATGAAACACAGATGGCAGTCAAAAGCCAGTCAAAAAGAGCTGCCCTAGCCTCCTTTCTTCTTGCAGAAAACCTCCATTAGTATTAAGCAGAATTGTCGGCCAGGGAGAAGGCAGAAATCTAGAGGAACTACCCATCGGCACAGTTAGCTGGGTGAGAACAACAAAACACATTGGAAATCCATACAAATACCAAAAGAATTTCTGCACACAGAACAGGCTTTACCCATCAGCTCACAGGCTTCAGCAGGAGCCATGAATCTCCTCCAGCTGGGAGGGAACACCGGTGCCTGCGGAGGCACTAAGCACACCCCTGCCCTGGCTCCATCATCCCTCTCACTGGAATCTCTGCCTTTAAGTGTTCAAGGGCTGATTCGGACTCAGCTGGGTGATTCTCCAATTATTTTGTCATAACGTCTTAACATATGGAGATGCTCAGGGATCTGCAGCAGGGTGAGGTAAAAATAAGACCTTCAAAGCTTTTGTTTTGTTGGATCAGTTTTGATCCCAAATGACAAAGATTTTTCATCATATCTTATTGATGGATACAGAAGAAACCCTTCATGCTGTCTTCAGATTACACTTACAAGGTGTAGAATCTGAGAGCACTGTACTCTGCAGCAGCATGTCAGAGCATAGGAAAGAGTTCATTTCACCCTAAATTACTTGTGCCCACCAAGGCTAAGCAGGAAATAAGGAATACAAAACATAGGCATCCTGTAAGATACTGCTGCGCAGGGTATAACTAGTTAAGGTCAAACACCAGTGAAACCCTTTTATTCTCCTGCAACAAAGAAAGTAGGCGTATTTCACAACCTAGCAGTTTCTCCTTCAACCTGACTGCTGTGAACCTCTACTAACATTTATTAAATTCTTCCCTCTTCGGTGCTCATGTCCTGACTGCAGGATCAGAGCAGTTAGCTGCATAATAGTGCCATCACATTTCGGTAACACACCATTTCTATTGACAAAGTGTTTAATGAAAAGCACCTTCAGGAGCAAGATGGGAAGTTACTCAAGGTCACCCAACAAACAAGCAGAAAAGCCAGCAATGAAACCTTTTCTGAGGCCCAGCAAAATGGGCTTTCCACCAAGCCACACTGCTTTCCCTGCTGACAGCTGAAGGATTGTTGTTGAAAGATCAGCAGTAACACCAGAGGAAACCAGACTGTTTTGAAGGAACGGGCAAGGTACTGACGTCCAAATGCAGTGTCTTTACCAAATGTTGAAAGCTATAATGTTCACATTCGTCTAAATCCTTCCTGCTGAACAGCCATACAAAGAAATGAATGCCTTCATTTTTGCCGTCTGCAGAATAATTTTATGTATTTATCTCTTAGGCTCTTCTGGAATTCATAAATCACACTTAATGAGAAGTATTAGCACACACTTACTGCAATTACATGATGAATGTTTGATTTCTGGCTTACAGCCTGAAAAATACATAGATTTCTGTGATCCCTAGAAAGGTAAAGATGAAACCTCATGTTTTAATGAGGGGCTAATAGCTTTAGTTCACTGCAATGCAAAGGCCTTTGGATTTTTAAAAGCTTTCCAACCCAGCTGAAAGTCTGCTATTCAATTAGGCTGGAGTTACACGTCAGTTGGTCAAGCAATGACAGCCTGTCTAAGAAGCTATTGCTTTCTCCACCAGACCTTTTACTCTGGGGAGAAGATGCATTACTTTTACACCCTCTGGCTGCACCGGGGCTGCTAAACCACTGAAGACTGAGCTCAGCAGGTCCTACCACTGCAGCTATGCAGGATTCAATCCTCCAAGTCTGCCCGTATTTCACTAGTGAGCACTACTGGAGCTGTAACTTCAACATTAGTCAGTTCATGGCATCTCAGGATTCTTCTGCTTTTACAGTTCTTTGTGTGTCCTGCGCTCAGTGGGCCAATCCAGGGAACCGTCTCCACAGGAGAAGGATCTCACCACAGCTCTGCAAACCGTCCAGTTAGTGAGGACTATAGCAACTAATTAAGCAGTACTACAGGTAGCGTAGCGTGCCACCATGGTGCACCACTCTAGCACCCTGTTCCCTCCCCTGAGCTCAAAGGTCTCTGCTGCAGTGCTCGTGCTCCTCCAGAGGACCTGGGAGCCTCTGCGAAGCCAGTGGGAACAGAACCTCTCGGAAGCCTCTCCTGTGACAGTGGCTAGCAGAGGATGCAATTTTCACGGTCAATACTCCCTGGTCCCGCAGGACCCATGTGAGCAGTGGCTACACACGGCCAGTTGCACACAACATGCAAGCACCTCTCCATAGGCTGTACGGGCCCAGGTAGAGCTGCTGCAGGTGCAGACCTGAAAGTGATAAAACTGAACAAAGAAATGCAATCTTCCAAGAAACAAGCAATTACTCTTTACTAGCTTGCCAATTCGACTGTGGTCAATCAGTCTTTGCAACTGGCTGCTTTTCAGCTCTCAAAATCCACTTGTCCTTCAGTAATCACGAGGGTGAAACCGCCCTTCTCTGCCTGATTGTGTATTTTCTCACTATAATTAAATGTGACATGCAGCTGCAGTAAATATTTGTGCAGCCATAGCTCACATACGATAATCACCGAAAAACCAACTTCAGCAGAGGATGTCTATCAATTCCAGTTTAGTCTGTGGCTAGGCTGATATTCGTAATCCAATACAAATTCATTAAAGCCAGGAATTTAAAAGAGCAAGAGAAAAAAAAACAAGTTAACCCTACTTCTCATGGAGAAAGAGAAATGTGTTACCCATATAATGTCTCAGCCTTCATAGGCTGAATTTAACAAATAATCTAATTGCCACTAGATGGCACATCTCAATTATTAACCTGAGTTCAGGATTGCCTTTTTTTTTTTTTTAAATATTCCCTCTCTTGACTAACATAATACCTTATAATCATGCTTGCTTTCTATTTTGAAATCAGATAGCTTAAAAAACCCCACAGAAAATAAAGGATTTTAAAACTAGAAACACATATTCTGCCAGTGAAAATCTAGCTTGATTCTGTCACCTGCACAACCAAACCAGGTTAATAACCAGCATCGCAGATGATTTCTTTACATAAACACGTACATCTCTCCATAGTGACTCTCCTTCAGCTGTTTCCCAAACTGCTGGCACGGCATTACTTTGTTTCCTAGGCAATAGCTGTGCCTTACACTCAGCCTGGGTGTTCCACAGCTAGAATGATTTCAGGAGATGCCATCCCCTGCCTGCAGCTGTTTCCAGTTCCACCAAGGGATGCTGCAGTGGAGAGCCATGCCTCTACCAAAAACCAGCCACAGATGGATATTAATCCATTCTCCTGTAGCTGGTCTTTTCTTTGGAGGACTGAATCTGCTGAAGTGTTCTTTTAACTTGCCCAAATCCTCATATAAGGCTACACACCAACTAATATGGTGATCTCAATACAGCAGCACAGGGCTGCAGTCAGAGCAGGAAAGGCACAATTTGATCCCTCTGCAGCACTCAACAGGCAAACTACTACAGTACAAACAACAAAGCCATGGTGGGGTGCCATGCTCATTCTCCCTCGGTAGTCTGCAATCAGAAGCGGCTATTTCCCAATTCTCATAAATCCAAAGTCACTGGAGATGCACACTTGAGCTGGAGTCTGTTCTTCTTCCATTACGAGCAGTGAAACGCGTTTCAGACCAAACTGCAAACCTATTGCTACCGCTTTGGAAATAGGTACCTGCCATCTACCAACAAGTGTCACCAGCATCAAACCTGTTAAATAACGATACAGAGACCAAGCAGAATTCAATTCACTTTTTCCTGATTCTACCTCAGTCAGGTGAAAGCCTGTGAACTTCAATTTATTATAATGACTCTGTGGCAAAGAGGAAGAAGCTTCTGGGGAGCTCAGCAGCAGTGGGGTTTAACATAAGCTAGACCGGTCCACACAGAACTCCCAACTACTCAAGACATGATTTCTGTTGGTATCCACATGACAGATGCTCTCTTTATACCACTTTTAAAGGATGATAGTTCTAACTGATCTAGTTTCCAAAGGCATAATATAAAACATTTGAAAAAATACCCTTAGAGTGACACAGGATGGACTCAATCTAAGTTCCATTCGTGTCTGCTACACTGTATGAGGGATACAAATCAGTTCACTACCTAGGTTTGGGCCCAAATTTAGGAAACGTCACTAAGATGGGAGTCATGATATTGATGTCTGAAAGTACTCTGCAACTTGTAATGATCTGTTTAAATACTGGATACTACTATAAATAAATGGAAATCAGATCTTTCCTATGGTTTGCTTTACAATCAGATGTCAACTTCTTTCACGTCTGGGTTTAAACAACTGAGGGCAAGATGGCAGGTTCTGTCCTGTTGTATCACTCACTCACCTGCTGCTGCTAACAGCGTTATTTTGGAAAGAATGAATTTAATTTCTGAAATAACCAGAAAATCACAAATAAAAGTAACTACGTTCATTAAAAATAGTATTTTTAAATGGATATACAGGGTATATAAAGTCTGAAAAAGCCAGCTGCAGTATGTGTAATCTGTCAATGAAACTGAAAAAAAATAAATAAAAAAATTCAGGTTTGGCATTAGGAAACAATGACAAAGTAGGGAGTGTCCACTTACCACTCACTTCCATAGGCCTTTCACATCACTGAGAAAGTGTTTACAGATGAGGAGAAGAACAATCACCGCCCTGCACTCCAGGCAGGAAAGGACACTGAATTTATTAATGGCAAACGGTACCTGCAGAAGTAAATTAATCAAACACATACAACAGCAACTTCCGAGTTTAAAGCTTCATCACTTAAAACTCAGCTTCTAGGAACCTCACCATGCACAGAGAGCTGTATCTTTATTTTAGGGGAAAACTGAAATTAGCAGAACATTTTCAGTTGTTTTTACATCTAAAAGGTGGTGTACCTGCACATTTTTCTACTTATGAACTTGTCTTACAAGTCCCTTGAAACAAATCCTGAACAACTGGCTGGGACATTCAGCACCACTGCATTTATAGGTCCCAGTGGTAGCTGCAGCTGGTACGTCACCGCACAGCACCTCCGCTGCCAGCTGCTGCCTGCCCAGGGCAGGGATGGCTTCTTCCTCAAATTTCAGTACTTAGTTCTTAAAGAGTTCATTTACTTTAAAGCAAAACACAGGCCACTATGATGCTTCTTATGAATAGTTTAATAATAATAAAAAAAAGGATCAGCTGGTTCAGATTAAGTTAAGAATCCAAAGCTGAAATGACAACCCTAATCCTGGGGATAGTATAAAACTGGAAGATTCAGCTCCCCTTGTTTTAATTTTTTAAAAAGAGTATTCTTGCCATGCCTTCCCGGTCTAGGACACAAGGAACTACTAATTGTGCACATTTTGTTTACCTGTCACTTTAAATCTTGATTAGGCATTGGCTTCACTTCTTACGGAAAAGAATAAATATCTCAAGAATGACAATAAAAATGCAACAAAAAATAAAGTAAGGAGTGAGATTTTTGAGTTCACAGTAGTATAGCATACTTTCATATAACAGTCCTTTGCAGAACCGAGACAGACAATAAGTAAAATTCTTTAAAGTGCCCTAGCTCCTTTGGCACCTGTCATTCACAGACAAAATTTAAAGCACTTACACAAACGGGATTAAGTCTCCTAAATAAAAACACGACGACTTTGAAAATGTTAACTAGTGATACATTAGCATAAGAGAAGCGTAATTCCCTTCAGTGATTTGAATTCACTCTGAGTGAAGAGTAATTCAAAATTACATAGCAAGTCAGTGTCGGGATTATGCAGTAATCTAATACTATCCTTACAAAAAAAAACAAAACAAAACCAACCTCAAAATAATACTTAGTTCTTCCTATATTCACAATTAGTACTGATAACTAGTAATTGCTATGCTGAAGAATCACAATTGTCAGACTAAAATTCATTACACTGTAAAAAGCCTGCTCTGGAAAGTTTTATTCTCCATATTGTATTTCTGCTCTTAGCTCTTTGGAGAAGTAATTTATCAGCACTGCTGCCAACTTCTGCTGGAGACCAGCATTTCCCATTACAAGAGCAGTTAGCTGAGCAACATCAGTCCAGTCTAAGTGCCTGACAATCTCAACGGCTTCATCATAGAGTTTCTGCTGCTCAGCAGGAGGCAATTCCAGTAGAATCTGAGGGACTGGCCTGAAGTGTCCAGCAGTCATCCAGGCACCAAGCAATCCACCAAATGCTCCTCCTAGGAAACAGACAGAGAGGTGTTTATCAGTGGATGTTAAAACTTGAAATTTTATCTGCAGCCTTTTCATCAACAAGGTTCCCGCCTTTATTTTAAATCAATGCAGAGGTGCCTACTTTCCCTAGGTTTATACACAATGTTCAAAGCACCAAGGAAGACTTTTAAAGCTTTTCACATCCACAGCAATCACAAAGGAACTCTGTACATACTCAGAGCTAACGGCTTCAAGCTAGAAATCAGAAACAAAACACCACTCCTCAGGGCACCGGTCTCTATAGAACAAGCTCTGCTACTAAACAAAACCACGCCCAAGGAAAACACCTGACCAACAACTGCCTGATCAGTGCCACTAACACACAATCTCTTACTAGAGATTCCCAGACTGATCCAAGCTTTCTGCTTCTGTAGAGCCATACGTGGCAGCCTCCTATTCCCACGAAGTCCACCCCTCAGAAGGTGCTCATAGTGCCCACCCAACAGCTTCCTGAGGTTAGCCACAGTCATGCTTTCATCTACCCAATCGACACTCCACCCACCCCTGGCGGCCAAGAAACGCTCCGGTAAATCGAGCGGTTCTGGGTCTGCAAGAGAACAGCAGCTGATGGGATTGGGGCTGTTGCTGAGAAACCAGCCTTGCAGTCCTACAGGACCGTCCTCTTTTCAGAGGGTTCCCAGTGTAGCTTTGACAGCAGCGTTCTCTGACAGCCATTCGCGTGACAGACACCGCTGCCCAGAGGCACAGACAGCGGCTGGAAGGAAGGAGGACCCGCTCAAAATGGACTCCACCCCCAGCAACTGCTCCTAAAAAGTCATTTATGCGCTCACAGGGGTGCAGTTTTTCAGCCTACGATGGCTGAAGTCATCTTCAAGGAACTTTTATGAGAACATCAATATCTGATTTAGGGGCACTTAATGCAAAAGCCACTAGACGCATCGATGTCTAAATTCCCTGTCTATCGAGACGAGATTTGTTACATGATCGCACTTCCTCCCCGTCCCCTCAAGCAGCACATCCACAACCCATCCATCAGAGCCAGCAGTCCTTAGAAAGCATGACACGCTACAAGTTTCTCCAGTGACCGCTGCAGATGGAAATTAACTCATCCTCTAATTCCTGGTGCACGGCAACGATGAGGACAATCCCTGCTACCCAGCCCCACGCCTACCCAGGCTCTTTGTGTAACTGAAAATGCGCTTCATTGAAAAATGTCCCTGCGACCGTCCTAAACTCCACTAAAGACTCAGGGTTGTTTACCTTTGCAATTTGAAGTTAAATGAGGGTCTTTGGATTTATTTGCACTGTAATTGGGACGTGGCTTTTGGTCAACTTACTTTTCTTATTATATATACTTATTATTGTACATTTTTGGTGTACAGGAATAGAGAGATTTGTTCCAGGGCCTTCATCAGTGGCTGAAGAACACCACGCTTGACTGGGAGACGTGAAAGCTTAAGCAAACACACAAAATGAGAAAACACATCCAAGAATAACTTCAACATTTCTCATCACCTCACTCGGGAATGAAGCCGCTTAATTTTTTACTGTTACTTTTGTTTTACAGATCACAAATTTCTTACAGAAGCTTAATTTCACTTCTTTCTTCCTGATAACTTCCATCATACCTTTGTCAAAATACGAATTTTTGCCTACTAATTAAGCTCTATACTTGTAACAGGAAAAAATGCACAGCTTCATTTTGCATTTTCTGTTATCACTTCTCTCATATTTTCTTGATTTCTGTAACTGCACCTTGCCAGGTCTCACGCAGGCACAGCGCAATCCACTCCCACACCAATGAGCCCATAAAATTGCCAAAAGTGCTCGCAGAAGTAAGGAGCATTCAAGGACCAACGCCCACATGACCTCAGTGATAAGGTAAGTTTCAAAGTAAACAACTCTTAATTCAAGAGACACAGAGGAAAGGCAACCCTTTACTACTTGACTTTGGCCTTACTGTAATTTTCCATACAAGAAAAAAACCCGCAGTGGCAGGGAATAATGAATTCCAGAGGAAAAAAGAAAAATAAAAATCAAGTTCACCAAGAAGTGGATAGCAGGTGCTCTTAAAATACAAAAATAAGATCATTAGGAAGATGGCCTGTCCTATGCTAAGGCTGATTATGAATATTCACCCTCGCTTTACACCCTGATCTTCTCTCTCCTGAGCCACCACGTACCAACCATAAAATCAATCATAGAATGGCCTAAGTTGGAAGGGACCTTAGAGATCATCTAATCCAACCTCCCCGCCATGGGCAGGGACGCCTCTCAACTAGACCAGGTTACTCAAGGCTCTGTCCAACCTGGCCTTGAACACCTCCAGGGAGGAGGCATCCACAATGTCTCTGGACAATTTATTCCAAAGTCTTGCCACCCTGTTACTGAATAATTTCTTTCTAAGATCTAATCTAAATCTATTCTCCCTCAATTTAAACCCATTTCCCCTTGTCCTATCAGTGGAAACTCTTGTAAAAAGTCCCTCCCCAGCCTTCCTGTAGGTTCCCTTCAGGTATTGGAAGGCAGCTCTTAGGTCCCCCCGAAGTCTTCTCTTTTCAAGAATGGACAATCCCAGCTCCCTCAGCCTGTCCTCATAGCAGAGGTGCTCTTTGTGGCCCTCCTCTGAACACGCTCCAACAGATCCATATCCCTCTTACGGTGAGGACACCAAAACTGGATGCAGTATTCGAGGTGGGGTCTCACAAGAGCAAAGTAAAGGGAGAGAATCACCTCTCTTGATCTGCTGGCCATGCTGCTCTTGATACATCCCAGGATGCAACTGGCCTTCTGAGCTGCATGAGCACACTGCCGGCTCATGCTGAGCTTCTCATCTATCAACACCCCCAAGTCATTCTCTTCAGGGCTATTCTCAACCCACTCTGTACCCAGTTTGTACTTGTGTCTAAGATTGGTCAGACCCAGGTGAAGGACCTTGCATTTTGACTTGTTGAACCTCATGCAGTATGCATTGGCCCATTTCTCAAGCCTATCAAGGTCCCTCTGGATGGCATCCCTTCCCTCAAGCGAGTTCACGGCACCACACAGCTTGGTGTTGTCAGCAAACTTGCTGAGGATGCACTCGATGCCATCGTCCGTGTCGCCGACAAAGACGTTGAACAGCACTGGACCCAGAACAGACCCCTGAGGAACTCTGCTTGTCACTGGTCTCCACGTGGACATTGATCCATTGACCACAATGGATCAACATCCCCCCTGATTGCTACCATCATCTCCTGTGCTCCTTTGCCCTGCCTCACCCCTCTCCTCTCCGCTCCCCCACCGCAGCGCTGGAGCAGAGCCCGCACTAGCACGTCCCACACCTCGGACACTGGTGCACCTCGGCAGATAGGAAACTGGGTGCTACCCGCCAAGAGCAAACCCTTTGTTAACAGCTTGTTCAAAGGGTTTCAAGGCACCACTCTCTCACAACCTTCTCTCAGCCTCAGCCCTCAGCACGGTTTCCTGTTTGCCTCGCAGCAGCCAAGTCAGCAAGGTCTCTATCACCCTAGTAGGAAACTCTGACACATGCACATCTTGTTTCTAAAAGCTGTAAAATGGCATCTTGTTCAAGCCCAGATAGGTGAAATCTCAACACTGTACGCCCCTTTCCTTCAGCCCATATCTACTGCACAGACTTCCTACTTCCTTCACTCGGGGAGTGAATCCCGCTTTTTTGTTCCTAAAGCAAAACACACTTACCTACAGCGATTCCAGGTGGGCCTCCCATCAGACCGCCAATAAACGCTGATGCACCTGCCACCAGTGCTCCTCGACCAGAATGCTTGACAGCAGCTTTCATCCCCTTCTCCTGAGAGAGATGGCAGAGCAGTTGCATCACATCATCAACATTGATGGGCATCTTGGTAAGTTAAGATCCTGGAAAAGATGCTTCAAGTTATCTTTTGACCACTAAACCAGGGACTAAACCTTCCTTCTAAACGAGCTTTAGGAAAAAAGGGAGCTCAGAAGTCTGAGTCTAAACTGACAGAGGCACAGTTAGTACAGGAAAAGAAAGAATTTACTTTCTCTTTCATTTCTGGGAAAACCAAATTTATTTGCTAACAACTAAAAGTTGCTCAGTCTGCAAATGAAACGACAGACTAGAAAAAAAAAAATCTTATAACACAATCAAAAGACCAAACACGAACTGATACCAGCAATGAGAGACTTAAAGTTTCTCTCTACTTCTAGAGTACATGAGTACAAGCACTGAAAAATCCATCTCTGGCTTTCCGTTTGACAAAGCACGTGGACACTTTTCACTTTAGCAACTATTTTAATGATAGGGGAACAGAGATACTAAAATTATCCTCATCTCATGTTGCAAAAATCCGTTCCATATTAATGAAAGACACTGATTCAGACCAATGAGATCAGAGGAAAACCTATAAAATGAAATGAAGAAACTCCATCCCCATAGCAGCGCTGGAGAACTGCTCAGTAAAAGAGACCTGAGGACTCAGCACTGAACAGTAAGAGAAAGTGTGTTCATTAAGCATGAACGTATCTTCCATTCTGCACAGCAACTGAGGAAAGGGCTGGCAGGAAAAAAAAAAAGTACTCGATATGATTAAAAATATAATTACATATACACAAAAGGCAGACCTACTGTTGAACATGTAACATTTGCACTATCAAACAGATGAGTCCTTGGTTTTCCAGCCTCTAGAACACCTCTTATCGCAGTGTGTGTACAGTATTTTCTCAGCTCAAACCAGCTTTTCTTTAAGCCTTTCTTGGACAGATCTCCTCCATGCAAAAATGAAAGTAGAGCAGTATCACATAATTTTTCATATTAAAAATTAACTACTGTGAAAGTGAAAGCTTTCTTTTGCACAAAAGTGTCCAACTCCAAAACATCTGTTTCACTGCAGCATCCAAGCGCTGCTGACACTGAACAAAAATCTGTGTTTTGGGAAGGGAACACTTAAGTTCCATAGCTACAGAGAGGCCAGTAGGAAATTCATCCAATAGTTGCATTTCTCTCTCAACTTCATTCATCTTGGTGCCAGTCTAAGGAAAACATCAAGGTTCTTCATTTTACCACCCTTGCTTTTGGGGTTTTGGCAGGTTTATGACACAGGAGTGTATCTGAGAGGCAGTGGGTGCTGGGTAATGACAGCGGAGTGACACGTTCTGCTTTCACAGTTAATATCTCATTCAATATAATTCAAGTTCAAAGTAATAAACAACTGGCTGCTGTTTGTCCTAGAGCAACAGAAAAAATAAAATATATAAGTGGTACAGCTCATGCTGCCAAGCTGGTAATGTTTGGAAATGAGATTAAGTATTTGTCAAGAAGGTAGAAACATAGAGCGAGCAGATCGCCGCCCAGAGCAACTTCCAGACCCGCCCCGAGAAGCCTTTAAGTGCTGCAGGATTCAGTTCCTCCCCTCAGCCATGGGAACGGATTTATGCTTGTCCTGCATCTCCTTCGCATGATCTCAGACTAACCAACTACCTGACCGCTGAAATGAATTTGCTGCTTCTCTTTGGGCTAAACCCAGCGAACATCTCACGCAGAGCTCTTTGGTATGAAGGCTCCACGGCACCGATGGGGCAACATGAGTTGGAGAGCCGACAACACAACGTAATTCTTGCCGAGACTAATATAGTCTGCTTTCTCCCAACCAATCTGACTAACTTTCCCAATTTCCTAAACCAATCTCATAATGTAAGTGAAATAACGTTTTGTGAGCAAAGAATCCCGAAGTTGAAGCATCAGCGCCTAGAAGCTGGCTGTCCACCGAAAGCCACCCGCGTTACTCCATTCACCACACTGTCAATACGACCAAGTTTGCTTACACTGACCTGGCATCTCAACCAGAGCAGAGCCCATCAGCTACTCTGGGGCTTCTCTGAACAAACAACTTCCATGACTAGATACAAAGTGCAATTGGCTTAAGAGTGAAAAAAAGCCCAGAGCATAACGAAAACAGGAATCACACTGCTATCTGGTGGCGCACAAAGTGTAGCGAACACAGGAATTTATAACGTATTAGTCTCAAGGTAAAGCAGAAACATGCTGGAACTTAAGCAATTTTAAGTATTTTTTTTTCCCACAGTAAGTTATTTTACTGCTTTACTTCCCTCAAAACTTCCCCAAAGGGAACTTCCACTTGCAAAGTTAACACTTACTTGGGTTTTTTTGGCTTGACTGAAGAAAGTTCTTGGCACAGCGAAGCCGTTCCTGCTTAATTCCAAATGTATCGCACACAAAATTCTCAAAGACGTTATAAAGGACCTCAACTCTCGTTACTCAACTCCTACAAGTATTTCTATGATTCCTTGGCATATTCAGCATGTTTGAAGTCCCGCCGTGAATTTCAGTGAATACAGCAGCTGACTCCCAGAACACACAAGTTGTTGCACTAGTGGGAGCCACAAAAACCTAAACCGTGCATCGTACCGCACACGCAGAAAGCGATCCCAGAGTTCCCAGCATTCAGAGCAAAGACCCAGAGGAGCGGATCAACACTGCAGAGCTCTTTCATGAAGTCACATCATTATGAATTTCCTTGAAAATTTCAGATTCTTGTGAAGAATCAAGGTGCTCAATCAGACAATTTTCAGCAAGCATGTACTTCTTTAACCATACCGTACAGGCCATGGAAGCAGGCTGTTTTGACAATACATTAAGAAGTTTCAGCACAAGGACTCTGCAAAATTGTTTAACCTACTACTAGAATAAGCAGCCATAAAGAAAGGGGAAAAAAAAAAAGAATCCTATCCCATATTAAGAGGAGCTGTAAGTTTTATGTGTCAGAGGCAGAACCAGATGACAGGAAAAATATTTATAAACTTTGATTGTGTAACTGACAAGTAAACAAAAGTGCAACTTCATTCTACCACCAAATTTTCTACAGAATCCACCCAGATGTTAAGAAACACCAGGAATATAAAATACTGGATTTGCACTAATAGAGGGATAGAAATGTCAGCGACACCCATAAAACTGGGGCCGTCTTTCAGAGGTGTTGAGTCCCCATAGCTCCTACTGACTTCTCATGGCATCAAAAAAAATTCAGCACTTCAAGAAAAAAAAGAACACCACAATTACCGTGAATATTAGGAAATGAAGTTGCTGAGAAACCAAGCTTTGTTGTATAACAGTCCTCCTTCTTCTGTGGCTGCTTTCGTCTTCTCTTTGTAGCCTCCCCAAATACCTGAGATGTTCGACTCTCTACTTCTAACTAAATTAGACGATGCTCCCTCTGTCAGCCCAGGGACTGGGGAGCAAAGTGAGCAATGACCCTGCTCTACCTATCCAAAGAGAACAATCACATGATATGTTTGCATCTCATCATTGAGCCCACAACCAACAAGTTTTACTAAAAAAAGTACATTCCTCTCAGAACGAGTTGATTAATTCTTAAGAAAAATGCCACAGAAAGAATTAAAACAACAAAAAGATCACATCATACTCAAATCACTCAAAGTCCTATTAACACAAACAACCAAAGAGGGTCCCCAGATTCATCTATGGCATGAAACTCATTTACACTCTTTCCTATTTAACATTCCCATCTCATTACCCTAGTCCCCCCTTCACAGAACGATGACTTTAAGACAGGCAGAAGCCCTTTTATCCCCTGGGCTCACTGTCACACTTACAGAAACACAAACACCCTCCCAAAGGTCCACACAGGAGCTATTCTAACCAGTACACAGCCTGGCCCACTGCTGAGCTGTCCTCGCTGCTCCTTACAACCTCCTATTGAGTTACTGGAGTATACTCTTCAGTAAGCATCTCCACAATGTGCAGGTACACAGAGCAAAAATCATCTACAGAACAAATTCCAAACCTACCAAGTAACGAAGACACAGGTCTAAATCCTCTTACCAGGAGCTAACTTTATCTTGGTGGACACCATACAGTGATAAGGAAGAGAGTGTGGCGAGTATCTCCACACACCTGCTAGAAAGCATACATGTGATCTGCGTAGATCTTAGTCTGAAACGTCGAGACCACAGCAAGTATTTATGCAGGCACAGATCCCCAGAAGATAACCCAGGACAATTTCTTCTGTCTCAGTTGTATTGCAACAGCTCTATCTGTACTGCAGCTCTTTATAATAAATATGAGATCGGTGCTAGGGCAAGACCAAACGCAAAGTAGTCAGCAACTGAGACAGACTAAAGAACACAACTTCACAAACAACAGTGTGCACAAAGATCTGACTTGATGGTTATACAGGCCAGAAGCTCATTACCTATTTCAATAACAGCTGGTGGGCAGGCAGGGAATCAAGACATTTCTATTTGCAAAGGAGGACTGTCTCAACACCTGTCCATAAACACAGTGCTGGCTTGAGGGGCATTTGTGCTCCTAAATCATCGCTTTTGGAAAATCCTACCTTTAGGGCCCAGCCTAATATTTAAAATGTACAAAGTAAGTGGTCTCTCTGATTTAAATCGTGGTTGGCATCAGCAGCCAGTAAAACTGGGTTTAAATATCCCATTTTTAACGCTGTTCTGCGTTTGTAATTTCTGGTGATTTTGCGACGGAAAGGTTCATTCCTACTTACTGGTACAAAGACGAAAAGCAGCTGATTGCCACTCTTATCTCGGTATTTGGTACTCTCCTTTTTCACCCATAAGCATTCACTACATCTACAGATCTTTATTGTAATAATAATATAATTATGTTGTTGATTAAGCAATTACTCAAGTGTTCAGTTTTTTGAGTTTCAATTGCACTAGGAGATAGTAAGAAACTCATCTATTTGCTAGACAATCCGAATTCAACTGAAAGACATAAAAGGGCATTTAAATATTGTTTTGTTAAGAACTGCGACCTTAAAGGCATTGCTTACTTCTTTTGTATTTACCAAAGTAAATGCTTTGATAAATTTATATATTTAGTTTATTCAGCAAAAGAAGAAACAAATTTACTCATTATATGAATAAAACTACTTCTAGGTACCTAGGGGCTCATTTTACAAGGATCTTGGATGCCTAAAAATGCAGGTGAATACTCAGTAGGAATTATCTCCTCCCACTGGGATTAAAGGAAATTTAGCACTTAAATTGTCTAGGCATTTAGGATATCCAGCTTACTTGGACTGTTACATTACAAAGTGTCTGTGAAAGACTGTCTGTAACTCTTTCAGACCTTAATTTTTTTAGACCCACCCAATGTCTTTCTAATGTATAAATCGAATGGTCGTCTTTTTTTTTTTTTTTTTTCCATGTCCCAGCGAGCTTCTCTGTTGAAGGCAGTACTCAAAAAGAACTACAGGTCACCTCCATCAGCTAGCTGTTACTGAAGCCAAAACAATCACTTTCAGTTAAGAAAGAAAAAAAGAAAGAAGAATTGTCACTTGGAAAACAACCCTGTAGAGATACTTGGCACAGCACTTGGCAGTGGCATCTTACAAAATCTGAACTCAGCCTGAAAATTAAAGATATTTTCCCTAACTCACTAAAAAAAACTTCATTTCACTAAAATTAATCAACGTGTTCTAAATGGTTTAAAATTTACTAAAATCTTTATGAGTAGAATAGGCTAAGCGTAAGATGTAATTNCCGCCCGCCCCCGTGGCTACGTCCAGAGCACGCCCGGCCCACGCCCCCAGGTTCCTTCGACGCCGGGCCCGACGCGATGCAACCGTTTTCCCGGAATTTGGCGCTCACTTCGGAACGGCACAACGCGCCCCGGGGAGCATCTGCGGCTCCCGTGCGCCGAGCCGGCCTTTGTGAAAGGCACTACAAAATGTCACGCTACTTCCAGGCACGCTGTTGTGGAAGAGCGGCTCCCGCTCCCAGCTGAGCTATTACAGGAGGAGGAAGTTTGCGTGCCACAGAATGCAATGCCACTAGGACATCCCTGGCCCTCATCTGAGAATATCGTCTGGGAATATTTTTGCATGTGTTTCATCCAGGTTTACTTCAGTCACCGGCTTGGTGAAGCGCAGCACGCTAGTCTGATCCAACACCATATGTAATCAAAGAAGCTCTGCAGCGTTCAACAGCTGTGTCACATATGGCTCTTGAAATATCACACTGTTTCTTAACACCAGTACAATCTTTGAAAAGTTACTGCCTAGAGTTAAAAATGCCGCCAAGAACAATTGTCCAAGAATGATTATTAATAGAGGTTTCTACTTTTGTCAACTATTCTTACTTTGTTTCTGATTTAAGGTAAACCATCTCCTCTCAGTTCCTTGTTGAGAAGATGAAAAAGCAGGATGAAGGAAGAGGAATATAACTCAGAGTTTTTGTCCCTTTCCTGTGGCTGCACTGGGNATAAGCTCTTTCAAGCAGTCTAAGTTTAATTACAGCTCAGATGTTTTGTATTTGTTTGCCTACAATGCCAATTTCAGGTTTGCTATTGCTGAAACGATGGTACAGCCGCAGTGTAACCTGGGGCAAGAATGAAACCAGAGATTAAAGATTTTGGAGGCTCTCCTCGCCGTACCCAAAGGCCGCCCTCCAGCCCAGGGCGGCCTCAGGGGCAGAAAGGGCGGGTGGCCGGCCGGGGTTCGCC
>VWZK01014268.1:153646-202041 GCA_013396935.1 Baryphthengus martii | reverse complement strand
CCGCCCGCCCCCGTGGCTACGTCCAGAGCACGCCCGGCCCACGCCCCCAGGTTCCTTCGACGCCGGGCCCGACGCGATGCAACCGTTTTCCCGGAATTTGGCGCTCACTTCGGAACGGCACAACGCGCCCCGGGGAGCATCTGCGGCTCCCGTGCGCCGAGCCGGCCTTTGTGAAAGGCACTACAAAATGTCACGCTACTTCCAGGCACGCTGTTGTGGAAGAGCGGCTCCCGCTCCCAGCTGAGCTATTACAGGAGGAGGAAGTTTACGTGCCACAGAATGCAATGCCACTAGGACATCCCTGGCCCTCATCTGAGAATATCGTCTGGGAATATTTTTGCATGTGTTTCATCCAGGTTTACTTCAGTCACCGGCTTGGTGAAGCGCAGCACGCTAGTCTGATCCAACACCATATGTAATCAAAGAAGCTCTGCAGCGTTCAACAGCTGTGTCACATATGGCTCTTGAAATATCACACTGTTTCTTAACACCAGTACAATCTTTGAAAAGTTACTGCCTAGTTAAAAATGCCGCCAAGAACAATTGTCCAAGAATGATTATTAATAGAGGTTTCTGCTTTTGTCAACTATTCTTACTTTGTTTCTGATTTAAGGTAAACCATCTCCTCTCAGTTCCTTGTTGAGAAGATGAAAAAGCAGGATGAAGGAAGAGGAATATAACTCAGAGTTTTTGTCCCTTTCCTGTGGCTGCACTGGGGACTTCTTAACCTCCTCATGCTTTATATGATCACATAAAATAACTCTCTGCGTAACAACTCAAAATGTTACAGGTTTACTGGTGCTCTTGGTTTTTATGATCCGAAGTAAAAAGCAAATGTAATTCCTAAAACGAGCAAAGAACCAAAATGCCATGTACATTTTAAAAAGTAACACCCCAAATTCCAGCTGTAAGCTGCTTGCCAAGAAGCAAAATTAAAAGCAACGAAGCCTGCCAACCATCGAGGGAGGGTACTTTTTATCACTCTGTCCCAAAGTGAATCATTACCTCGCTACTCCAGTTATCAATAAACACAAGTTATTAGGGTTACATCAGCAGGTATTTATTAAGTCTATTTTTTGCTATGCTAAAATGAAAATGTAAGGTAACAGTGCAGAGTGTATTCTTTAAGGATGTATACACTACTACACTCTGAGAAATTCTGTTGAAGTCAATAGGAATCTGGTTACTGCAGTCAGCTGGATTAAGATTCAATTCTATGTGTAGTTACCAGACAGCATCTGATGCCACGCCTGTCACTCTCCTTGGTGAGCACTCACTGATACGCACGAATCAACGCACCACACATTCCCTTAAAACGTTCTGTGAATTTGGGCTAAGTAGCAGCGCAGAAGTTCCACTTTCAGTCTCACTCAAGCAGCAAGACCAGCAATAGATTTTTCTCCCGACCAGGTTTGCTGCCTGGCGGGCTCCATCTGCTGGCTGCCCACACCCCGCCATCGCCTCACAGGGGTCGGCTCCACGCTCGCCTTGTGGGAAAAAGTCATCCTACGTGCAGGGAGAGATGGATCTGCCAGCTGTGTTCTCTTGGACCGCATTGCGTATTCTGGCTGGATCCATCACTGTAATTCTAGCCTGTATTTATGCGTTTTAACGTCCGTTCTTAACAAATTATTAGCATCTCAGATACCATTCACGCGCTTTTAAAATTCTAGGAGCACGTGGAGCGCAAGCAGTTCAAGGTGGTCCTGCTGCAAATCAGATCCTACCTATAATCTCTCTGTATCCACTCCAGTATGCTGGGCTCTCACAAGTACAAGATGTCATTGCTACTTCTAGATCATCGTTCTCTTTGTCCCCTCTGTCAGTATTGATTCACTAATTCATTTCCTTTATCAGGATGTTTTACATATTTTTTCCTCTTCAGGTAACTAGGCATTCTGTACTTTTAAAAATTCCCTTTCACCCTCCACCAAATCCTCCAGACATCTGTCAAAAGCAGGTATCAGAAATCAGTGACCACAATAGTGCACAGGCATTCTGGTTTGATGAGCTACTTGGCAGATTTCTATCAAATCCTTCCCTAACATACCCCAGAACCAACCCAAAATAACCACAACAGCCAGTTCAGCATGTCCTCAGTGCACTGGCTTTACTGCATATTTTCATAGCTTTTGACATACTAGGAGACAGACAAAGGGTTGCCAGGAACAATTTCATCTGGAGATGGACTGTTGATACCAACAGAATGCTTCACTCTGGCTTTCAGCCTGCGCCTTACAGGGTCTCGAGGGAATGCCCATCAGGAGCAGACTCAGTCTGGAGGAACTGTCCAGAAATACCTGATGCAATTATCTGGAATATCTATTACTTTCACAGGAAACAGTAACAGATTTTTTTTTAAGATAAGGCACTTAATCCTGCTGGACAGAAAAAACCTGTTTCTCTGAATTTTCTTCTGTACTAGAGATTTCCGGAGAAAAAACAAGGATTAGGCAACTGTATGTGACAGATTTAGTTTCATCGTTTCACCTAGTTGCACTTACTTTTTGGTTTTTAACCTTAAAATCTTTGAATTTCTTACTGTCACAATGGCAGGAAAAACAAAACCATGCAAAACTTGAGGCATGTGCAAGTAATATAGATCCATTTGCCTAAGTTTGCAAAGCACCTAAAAATACTCTTGCCATTTCCCTTTGGTTTCAATGTGGTAACTTGGATATGGGTGAGGATGGTTTAATTTACAATGTTGCGTATCAAAGCAAGAAGAAAAGGGCAAAAAGGAAGAAGTGTCATGTGTTCTGCAGAAGGTGTGATGGGAATGGTCCACAGAGAAGAAAGGGGATAGAAGATGTAACAAAGCAGATTTCTAATCACATCCACATTTAGGAGTGTGAAGAGATTTCTATCAGTGCCCCCCAAAGTCAGGGAAACTCGATGTTGCAGTGAAGAAAAGCTGCTTTGCTCTTCCCTGCCCAACACCTGGGCTCTAGACAACCTACATCTCTCCCTAGATTCCATAAAACCCCACTTAAGGGTCACGGGAATAACCGCATCTCTCCTGAAAGAGTCTGCCACTTCTGCTTTGTATTATGCCTATACTTTGAACCTTCCCTTCTTGGCAACAATACAGTCCTATAACTTCTCAGTTCCTGATATTATACTCTGGATTACTAAAATAATGGTGAAGCTCAGAAGATCAAAGAAGGCACAACCTATATGGAAAGAGAAAATGAATATAAAAGTAATGCTATAGCAATTAAATCCTTAAGCAGAGCCTCTTAGTAAGGGAAATTTTGCAACTGCAGAATGGCTGTTTAAAAGGAATGGCACTTTGTACAATGAGAAAAGACAACATTTCTAAAACCAGGAACCTAACTCCAAGTTTCATCTATTAAGACTCTTTGTCTCTGTGCTTGCAGGTGTAAATGGTACAGTAAAAAGGACCAAATCGCTACAGGAAGACACAAGAGCAGGTTACAGAGATCCACTACAAGCAAAGCATATGCTTGATAGCAAATCTTTTCCCCATTTCCTACGTTAGATATTCATCAGGGCCTGGCTTCTAATTGAATGCAAATAAAGGATATAACAGGTTTTTGCATATGAAGTGAAGATATAGAACATCTGTCTCTTCACAGCCTTTCAATGTACCTTATGTGACATTAAGCAAAGAAGAGGTTTGCCTCATCAGCTGGTAGGAAACGGTTTGAATGTGAAGAACAGTATGACTGAACTAAATCATTCCACTGCTGCTGTAAAAGGTGCTTCTTTTGTCTCCCTGCACACTCTTAGGGGATAAAATGACAAGTTGGGCAAAATCAGTTTCAGTGCCAAAAAGATTGACTATTGGTGCAGAAGGTCACCAAATACTATTAATTGCCTTATATCATCTCAGTCTTGAAAGACGATCCAAAAATATAGGCTGGTGCTTTGGAATAAAGCACACATTGCTAGCTGGAACTATCCAAGCGAGCTGTTAAAGATATTTAAGGCATATCCTTAACCACAAAGAGTGTACCAATCTTCTGCTCTTTTAGACTCTTACTATAATAGTTGTTTATGCTGGATTTTTACTTCCTCGGTAGCCTAATTCAGTAAGCGTGTTTACATACTTTTATATTTTGTGACTTTTTGAGAAAAAGTTACAGCAAATCTGAATGTAAAAGTCAGTGTCCTGAAATGCTTATATGTTATAGCATGTATGAGCACTGAAGCAAAATAAAATCCTGGTTAAAAAACAGCTACACAAAATACCTTCAAGCTTTTCAGAGAGGAGCTAAGAAGAGAGAGTCTCCTATACCCACTTCCTCCACTCCTCACTCTTTTGCAGAATGTATCTAAGAAAAGCGCATCTGAGCTTTCTGCAAATCTCCAATTAAAGGGCATACATAAAGCAGACAGAGTTCAAAATTGGATCTAAATTGCATATTGTAAATTCAGGTAAAGAACAAGGAATTCTAGTATTAAGGATGGAAGGATGACAGTTGAAGGTGTCTGGAATAACATCAGTGATAATTTCCATGCTTGATACTATTCAGGGGTGTGAGAAATCTGTACTGTAACCTGGTGCTTGTGGAGTATGAGAGCAGTAAATGTTCAGCTACATATAATTCCAGCCCCAACCATACAGTACTCTGGAGATGCAAAGACTAAACACAAAGAATCTGGCTCAAGGGTCCTTGGCTGACTTCCAACCTTACACGAACTTCATGGGTGCTGAATGAGAGCCCAACTTTTAAAAAGCTCTTAGATTAAGCTTCCTGTTCTTCCAGAACACAGAGCAATGCTCTCCAGCCTTCTTGGGTCTGGGTTCTGATAACGTGGCAGGCAAGAGGGGAGCTCGCAGGCAGCTTGGCAGAAGGGTGGAAGGGAAGAGGCCCGCTTGTACAGATTGCGTTGCCCAATTTTCTTTTCTCATGTGAGAGATTGGAGGCAAGAAGACGGAAAGGTGAATTTGAATCACTCTCTACAACGATGGACCAGATTCAAAGTTCCAGAAGTGCCTGCATATACTCAAAGGTGTTACAATGGGAATTTCAGACTTAAGAGTTTAGCAGGTTATATTTTACTACTGCCTCCTGGGCCACCTCTCTGCTTCACTTGCTGTCACCAGGGTGTCACCATTTGGAATCGCACATAATGCTGATGCAGCTACAACAGGGTTGTCTAAAGAGCTATTGCTAAGCTAAATGAAGAGCGCGGAAGTGTTTATATCATATTTATACATCCTATAACGTGATCTAGACTTTGTAAACAAAAAGAACTGGAAACTCTTTGCAAGCTACAAAGAGGCCCTTTGCTGGCTTTCTGCAGACCTCAGTTTGGGAACCATTGCTTTAAAAATGTCATAAGCTACTGTCTCAGGAGTAAGATGATGTGCATTCAAACCCAGTAACAGGCCTAACTTATAAAGAACAGCTAATGCCAAATGGCTTTCCCTACAACAGTGTGCATATGCACAACCATGAGACACAATTGTTGCTGGAGCAGAAGGCATTGACCAAGCAGATGACTGAATGGTATAGAGGGAGAAGATTGGGCAGCCTCTCCCCTATAACAAGTTCCAGTGGAATCTTTCATTCTGCCCTAAGTAGACAAGCGTTAAGTTCTCAAAAGTCTGCTCAAAAGACTCACAGCATGATATGCCAATCTTGATACCAGGGAAGAATAAAAGGCTAAGATGTTGCTGCAATTAGAATAAACAACTGTCCTTAATTTCTGTCAAACAGTAGATGTCTCCCTTTGCCAGTGTTTGAAATGTGTGTAAAATGTTGTTAGGGTACGCGTCCACAGACAGTATTATTAGGCTTCTTTTCTGCCTTCATTCCCATCATGCCTTGTAGAAAAATCCATGGGGGAACGAAAGATAACACCGAGTCCAAACCCTGAGAACAGAGCCTCATGAAAGCAGCAAATTATAAACTCTACTGAAGAGATTTTCTTCAGAAAGATCACAGGTCTCATGCTTTAGTCATGGCCCGTTCCTTTGCCAGCAGGTTCAGGGAGAGTGATCTGTGAGAGCTAAGTGATTTCTTTCAAGTAAGCTGCTCACGATGACTACGGAAACCTCAAGGATTACAGCGCACAAACAATAGGAGAAAAGCTGCTTCAAATAATACACCCAGACAATGGAGTTGCCATTATGGTAGCAATGCAAAATATGGACAGGGATTTAAATGCAACGGGTGATATCTGTATACTTTGGAGGGCTCACGTGTGCCAAATTTGGCAGCGTGAGCGTTCACATTGCTTGTTGCTCCACCCCTTGAACAATGAGGCTAAACCCCATACGTGCAGGAGTTGGTAGAGCACAAGCAGTTTTGCTAATCACACTGCGTGCAAAAGCAAAGAGACAAAGGAAACTAGTAATGCTTAGACTAGCACTGGGGAAATAATTAAGCATGAATGAAATATTGTATGTGGATTTGAAATGAATGTTCTAGGAAACAATTGTACTGTTTCAGTTGTGCTGCTTTCCCTTCTAAGTTTCACAAAGTAATTTGCATGTCATTTAAATAAATACCATAAATTATTGCAAACTTTTTGGCTTTATTTACATAAACCAAAATGCTGACTTCCATTATTCTTTGGATTACCTGACAAGAGTGAAATGCAGAGGTCTGAGAGGAAGCTTGTCTCTCCTCAAAATACGAGATATTTCTCATGCGCGAGTGAGCCAAAAAGGGGGACCCCGCCTTTAGCTTTGCCTCACGCAGACAATTAATGCTCTGTAGATGCAACTGAGGCACAGGATTGGACTTTTCAGTTGAGCCAAGCTGGAGCTGCAAGCTGGTCGAGGATACTGGTATATGCTGCCTCGTACTTGTCAGGGCTTCACTGCCCTCCATGGAAATAAGAACAGTTGACGTGCAACGTTCACAGGCCAAACCTGCTTCTTCTGGGATAGCTGAGTTGTTTGGGCCTTCAGCAGACGCAGAGAACAATGACAACCACAACTCTACAGACACTGAACTTGCACAGGCGACTTGAGTACTCAGCAGCATCTGCAGTGTACACTCGGTACGGAGTTCAAGCGCTGGGAGGTTAGGACACTTAACTTGCATCTCTGATGAATTCTCTGTTTCTCTCTGAGAATTCATGAGATCTAACTTCAACCACCCTAACTTACAAGGCCTACACTATTTTTCTCTGATGTTCAAAATGTTTTCACTTCCATTCAGTGTTATTCGCACATCACCAATTTGATCTCACTCTGATAAATATTTGCCTCCTTTCCTGACTATATAATTAAAGAACTTTCTGAGAGATCTTCTCAAACTTGGTTTCTCCTCTAACCCTACTGAGGGAATCATCTGCATCCAATTCAGAACCCTTGCCATTCCGTGCATTCAGAAAATTAAAAAGAAACCAAATGATAGAAATACAGCTATTAATCCAGACAAAAGTGAGTGCAAAGTAGTCTAAACAGTTAGGTAGGTGCACATCCCTCTGCAGGATCACATGGGGCCCCTTGGCCACTGAAAACTAACTATAGGTACCATCATCTGAAAAACTAAGTGACTTAACCATCTGTAAAAGAAGGAATTCAGTATCTAGTGTAAATTTTAATGTTCTGGCCATAAAACAGTAAATGATCGCTTGGGCTTCTGACCCGTGAAGCCTGCCTGCTGGTTTCCTCCACAATGCTTCATTTACATCTGTGTGCTCTCTCCAGTCTGAAAGGGAACACAACAAATATTCTCCTCTCTTCTCACACAACTCTGGGCTGCTTTTCCCCATGGTCTGTTGTGATACATGTCCAACATCACAGATTGCAAACCAGGTGAACTATCCTGGTTTGAGTGAGAACAGAACTAGTTCTGTTCGATGATTTTAGTTTTCAGCTAAGCTCTGCTAACTAACTGTGCTTTCTGAAATTAGCAGCACATTTTCACAGGCAGTGGCTGCTTCTAGCAGTGGTAACGCTCCATGTTTAGAGATAGCACCAAGGATTGGTGTGCAGACCAAGGCCACTGTTTGATCTTGTGTACCACGTTGGAGGGTACAGGAAGTAAAAGGCCGTGCCTGTGGGGAGGAGGGGACCGGACAGGTGACCCCAAACTACCCAACGAGGTATTCCAGCCTATAGACATCATATTTGATATATAGCTGTGGGATCACAAGGGTCAATCTCGGGGCTCTTTCCAGCTTCTCCTTTTCTTCTTCACTGGCCAGCATCTGAGCAGGGCTCTCTCTGTTCAGCCTTACGATCCTGATCTGTGTGTTCCTGAATCCAGTACCAGAATTCAGCTCATAAACCTGGTTCTCATCTATTGCTGGGCCCAGTCCAAGACTTTTCCAGTGCCTGCTCCACAGCATCAGTGGTGACAGTGACATAATTGCCATCAGGGCAGGGGTGGGGGGTGGGTTCGTTACTAGTTTTGTATAGATTCCATTTTATTCTTATTTTCATTTTAATTAAAGCTGCTCTAGTTTCCTTTTCCAATTGCTAAGACTCTCTCTCTTATTCCCTTTTTCTTCCCCTTTGAGGAGGGAGGGGCGTTAACAGAAAGCATCTGTTATAGGTCTAGTGGGCTGCCCTGACCCTAAACCCTGACATGAACTTCTTATACTCTATTCACAGAAGAATAATCCTGTAGTCTCAATTTCTAAGGCTGTTTTTCGTTTTATAAACCAAGGGATTCAACTCACTTCCCATGTTGGATACAAATGGATTTACTTTTCTGGACTTTGCTTAGCGAAGTTGTGCTTCACCACAAAAGCAGTGAACTTGAGTGGCTCTAACTCCCTGATTCCCAGACATCACTAGGGTGTGCTGTAGATCATGGAATTTCAGTAAAGCACAGTTAACAGGGGAAAAAATAGAGCTGCTATACTAAATATCTGTCCTGGTTTGAGTTAGAACAGAACAGTTCTGTTCAGTGATTTTACTTTTCAGCTCAGTTCCTTTAACTAACGGCACTTTCTGAAATTAGCGGCACATTTTCACAGGCAGTGGCTGCTCCTAGTAGTGATAACACTCGATGTGTAGAGTTAGTACCAGGGACTGGTGTGCAGACCAAGGCCACTGCTGGATCCTGTGTACCATGTGGGGGGTGTAGAAGGTAAAAGCCGCACCTGCAGGGAGGAGCGGACAGATGGGTGTCCTTGAACTGACCAATGGGATGTTCCATCCTGTGGACGCCATATTCGGCTGCTGGGGGCTCTTGCTTGGCTGCTTTCGGCTCGGGGCCCTCGCTCGAATTCTTCCTTCTTCCTTCAACAGCTGGAATGCAAGGAGGACTCTGTCCATTCTGCCTTCGGTCCTAATTGGAGTGTTCCTGAATCCAGTACCAGAATCCAGCTCCTGAACACAGTTCCCGTCTGCTGCTGGCCCTGTCTGGGACTCTCCCGGCGCCTGCTCCACAGCATCAGTGGTGATGGTGACGTACTTGCCATCAGGGGAGTTTGGGTTTGATACTGGTTTTGTATATATTTATATATATTCCATTTTATTCTTGTTATGATTTTCCTTTTCATTAAAGCAGTTCTAGTTTCCTTTTCTAATCGATAAGTCTTTCTCCCTTATTCCTTTTCTTTGCCCCTTCAGGGAGGGAGGGGGGTTAACGGAGGGCGTCTGTTATAGGTAGTGGGCTACCCTGACCCTCAACCATGACAATATTTTAAGTTAATTGCAAACACAGAAGCAGCTCAACACTGACTCAAATTCCTTTCAAAACAACACACACACTCAAGAGAGGGAATATAACATCTTAACAATTGAAAAGATTTTTGTTACACAGGCTTGGTAAACAGTGTGGTGCACAACAGAGAACTAACTAGAGTCAGGCAGGTAATCACACGCCTAAACAGCACATAAATAGCTATAATCCATTCCCAGTCTGGTGGGAATTGAAACAATGGGACTAGTACCAATCTCCACAACAAACCAAGTAACGAGCAATATGGGATGCTTTGAGGAAAACTTTCCTTTGAAAACACGTTATGAGACTGTTTAAATCCCTGGAGCTCACAAGAGTAAGGCCTGGGGATGGAGAGTCAAGGGCTGAACAGCAATTATTTATATTGATCAATACACATAAATAATGGTGCTGAAGTTCCCAGTAAGGGTAACAGTAGAACTGAACTAATTTCATCACAGGAAACTGTACCTGTGAGGTATCAGCTCTCAGTACAAGAATGCCCAGAACGGAGTTAACACTAGGATGAGGATCACAGCCACTGGAGGAAGGAAAGCTGTCAGCTCCCAGCTCTTGGCTTCCACCCACTTCTAGCCCCTGCAGAAGGTGGGAATCCTTCCTGCAACCTACAGCCAACCAGCTGCTCAGCTCTTGGGAGGAAACACCTTCCCGCTCTTTCATCTATAACCTGCAGCCTAGGAAAGAAACATATATCCTGGCACACTATCCCATCAACTCCTAGAACGGTCATGGAGTGATGGTGAGATAATGAACCCAGCACAGTAGGGATGCTGAATCATAGGAGTTTTTAAGCGCACGCTCAACTTTTAAATATATAGTTACACTAACAACCACAGACTCAAATGCAAATTTTAAAGCACGCACCATTTAAACACTAACAAAAGCTTAAATGGTTTACTGTGCTGAGGCCCCAACTGTCAAGACGTATCCAGTATGCCATAGTTAGTGGTCACAGCAAACAGAATTACCAAGCGACGTTTCAGCAGGCTGTATGAACCGAGTTTGGTAGTCTTACACCACGAACCATGTATTCATTATTGTAACCATTTGTATTACTATTTGTAGCATTTAGGGAACCCCAATCAGGGCTCTATTGTGTTACAGACTGTACAAGCACAGAAAAATAGGATGGCTCTTATAATGAGTGCATCACAAGCCCCACTACCATAATTAACATTGATTAGCATCGATGCAAACAGCATGGGAAGACAAAGATTGAGCCAGTTTGGGAGCTGAGGTACTCTCTCACCCTTTAAGGTGGCTCCTCTGGTTCCCAACTGCAGAACAGAGAGGAGGCTGTTTCAGCAGGAAAGACTGCAGTCTCCAGCACTCCCAGTTAGCAGCTCCCATGAGCACATTCTAGGACACGAGATTCAAAGAGGCATCTTTGCCGCTTACTAATCCGGTCTCTATTACAGGCAACTAAATCACACAATCCTGGCCTTAAAATTATCAAGAACCATCACAAACCAGTTGACAGTGTTTTTTCCTTCCTACTCAGGGCATACATCTCTCTCAAAACATACCAGGTTGGCTGGAATTGTTGGATTACACCGTGTATCTACACATCCACCTAAATACTAAAGAAAGCCTACTACGTGCTGACACACATCAGTGTTGGCGTGAAATGCAATGGCTGGAAGTGACCTAAAACCAGAACCAGTCAGACATCCAGAGTACGCAAATCGACTGAAGTCAAGGCACCAGTACCAAACCTGCTCCCTAATGTCCAAATGGGATGTTTCCCTGCCTCCACAAGCCTCTCTTCCCACCATTTGTTACTTTTCCCCAGCGCTGCTGTGAAGCTGTATGATTGCAACCACCACAATCAATTCTGATCATAAAGGACAGTTGCCAACCTTTGTTCTACTTACAGTACTAGAAAAAAAAACAAACCAAAACACAGACCCACTTTAAATGAAACCTCAAAAGAATGACCTTAATGGACAAGGAATGTGGAGCTGCATGTAATAAACTTCCTCTCTCCAAGATGTATCCCTTGCTAGGTCTGTAACTATGAGATGCATCTTCTCATCCCAGGCTCATGGCATTTTCCCAGTTTTGCCTTGGATACTAAAGTAGCTTTTACTTTCCAACTGTAGGAAATAGTGTCAATGCCAGCAAAAAAAAAAGTAATATTTTGAAATTGATAGTATGAAATGATAGGGTTGAATATCTTGATTGTGTAAGGAAGCTACCTTTATTAACCAAATGACATTCAAGACCCAAAACTTTCTTATGAACTATCTTCTCCCCAAAATGTCTCTGCATGTTTTTATTGTATAACCTAACAAAATACAACCACCTTGAGTTTCACCTTCACATCCATTACCATGGGAAATATATGCACAGAAAATACAATCACACTAGAAACTTAGGTAAGTTCTCCATAACATCACTAATGTCACAACCTAACCTGCAATCTGGATCTGGTGTATCCTCAGACTCGGTGCATATCTGAAGAATTCTCGTATGCATTAAACTGAACCTGTATGTAAATATTTGCAGGATTACTCTATAGCCACAATTTAATATGCAATCCAGATGTTTACGTGCTCAACTGTTCTGGTGTTTTCGTACTTTTTGCCATTCTGATAAAAGTTTCTTTTTTTTTTAAAGATACTTCCCCACAATTTCACTCACAGGAAAGTGAAAGATAATTCTATAAAACCTAAAAATAAAGTTGGATCTGCTAAAAAATTCATCATTTCACTCCCAGGCTTCCATCAGCTGGGTTTGTCTACTTTAGGTTTGACACCCCTGAGAACTACAAGCATGACTTACAAAGATGAGTAAGTTCACAAGAGAATGATGAAAAGATCCTTTTTGTTTTTTTTTAAAAAATCTTTACTGTGCCAAAATACTGTCTGGGGCACTTACTACTGGAAGACATTTATTTTTGGCAACTGCTCACTCACCTTTATGGTTTTTTGCAAATTTACAGAGGTAATGTCCAAATACATACGCTTCTCTACCTGTACTTCTTTCAGGTTTGCTCATTACATTCATTAAACTATTTAATTCTCAAGGATCTACTGGAGACACAGTGAAGACTCCCTGAACACCAGTTAAGAATAAACCTGTAATGAGAATAAATTACACACACATCAATTGCTGCAAGTCCTATAAGGAGTGAGACCTTTCTACATAAACATCTGCTGCAGAATTAAATCTGATACATTAATAAAACCCCTCTCCACCCAAATCAAACAATGGAAGTATAACAGTTACCCGATCAGTTAAAAGAATAAACCTTTTAAATAAATAAATTTGCACTACACCAATTTATGTCACTGTGGTACTTAAGGCGAAACCTTTTAAAGGAATAGATTTACTGTGCATACAGATCTCCACTGGGTATGTGTAATTATGCAAAGGAAAGGCATTACTTTTAAAGTGGATGAATGGCTGATACTTTTTGATTTACTGCTAGAAACAGAAAAATGGTAATGGCATGAAATCAGCATTTGCAAAACCGTTTTGGCAGACAGAAAATGTTTGATTTACCTAGGGCATCCATCAGGTTTTATACTTTAGATCAAAGTAGATAAATGGAAAGGCAAATGGATATTTGGGGAAAAAAAAAATAAAAAATCTACAGCTTTTCTGTCAGCCCTGCAAGTAAGTTGAATGTTTGGAGGTGGAAAATGCCCAAGGCTCTTCAGAGGGAAGGAACTCATGATTCATCACTGCTCTAGCAACTACAGCTTTCTCTATTTACCTAGAAAGGTGACAATGGCATGGAAGCAGTTGTACCTTTATCATTCTGGACCTGATTCTAAGAGGTGATTTGAACATAACATTTCCATCTGACACTAGAAATGGATAATGCACATGCTGGGTCGTATTTTCCTCTCAGCTCCACGTTGTTCACTCTTTTACTCTCTTTTGGCCTGAATTCATACTGGTGAAGAAAATATGTTCCAGTTGAGACAAAGACCTCAGAAATCAAAAGCAACTGCATTTTCAGATCCTTTTGAAATCTGTGCAGTAGGAAAGCATGCTGAAGGTAGGACAATTGCTGGAAAATTATCTGTGACAAGTCAGGAGATTGAAGAACCAAGTCAGCTTCTTCCTACGGCAGAATTCTTCCTAGAGACTCCCTAGTCAAAATGACTTCTGAGTGTGCCATGATCCTGTTCTGAACTTCTCCTATCCTGAAACGCATCACCAGGAGCTGTGTCATGTACTCACTGTGTCAAACCCTTAAAGCATCACTAGATCTATGGTGCATGTGTTACACAGATGGGCTGAACAGCCACAGTAAATCCAAAATGTTTTAGAGACATCCAATTTGTTGTGCTTATGAAAATCCACGGGAGGGCACATGTGTAAGATCCCCGGCCACATCAGACTTACTGTGAGTGTGCAGACCACGAGCAGTGGGCATTTCCAGCAAGTGTCAGATTAGCTACATAGGCACAGTAGAAAGGATTTGCTCATGTGCCAAGAAAAGGCTGGAATTATTAGACATTTGAAAATCTTGACAAACATACAATCCTTGAATATAATCTCTCGACAATATATCTGGTTGGGGAAGGACATATCTGGAGGAACTCGATATATGTCCATCTGCCCACTCCGTCAAGAGTAAGGTCTCTCCACATCATTATGAACATGAGTAGCAAATCCATCAATTACTTCATTTATTCTATGGAAGGGTGGCCCAGCTCTTAAGAGGCCAAAGAACAAATAAAAATCATGTCTTTTGCCCAAATAGGTAAAAAAAGACAGCAAGACTTATAATTACACAATAACAGAAAGCTGGCTGCTCACTAGGATACTCTTTTCATACATTTATCAATGAAATTAGCAGGTATCTGCTTCTGCTGACACACATGGTTTGCATTTTTCAGTCAGTAGCTTATCCTTGACCACTGAGATACTGGTACAGGTTACTCAGAGGTTGTGGAAACTTCATCCTTGCAGATGTCCAAACTGGTTTGGACAAGATCCTGAGCAATGTGTTCTAGATGACTGTGCTTTGATCCTGGGGATTGGACTAGATGATGCTCCTTCCAAACACACTGTTCTGTAATTCTGAAGTGAAGATCTTTCCCTTCAATTTTGTAGATACATTTGCCTTCCAAGAAGTAACTAATTGCTCACACCTCTACCATAAACCATGGTTCTCATTGTATACAGGGAGTTCAAAGATGCTGCATTTATGGAGCGGGCCAAATTCTCTGCTGCGATCTGCAGTTATCAACAAAAAAATGACCAGAAAATATGAAGTTTTACCAATAAAAGAAATCAAGACAGACAATGCTAACCCACTCCTGCATTCCAATATCTGTGACTTGTAAACAGCCCTAATACATAAGGCTTTACATACACAGCTCCACAAATGAGAGAAAAGCCAATGCATCTTCAGACCAGGCTCAGCAAGCAGCACTCAGACCCTTTGGTTCTATATGCCCCCCAATTTCCCCTCTCCTCAGGCTTATTTTTAGTTATGCCTCTCAAACAGCGGCCCTGCTATAGACTTCCACATACATAAACTCTTAAAATCAAGACTCAAGTCTGTAAGACCACCAAATGCAGGATCCACGTACACCTAGAACAGTCAATGTAGCTACAGGAGCCGAAGATTGGCGCATACCCAGGGATATCCAAAAGTTATACACTTTGTCTGTAGAAAAAGTCACTGCAAGCTTCCATGCAAGGAATAAAATAAGCGTTAAAATATTGAGCTAGAAGTAAGGCCAGACTGTATTTCCCCTCCTATAATAAATCAGCACTCTATGTATATATTAAATCCAATCCCTTGATGTGTCCGGTTTCAGTGATAAAAACTTAGCGAGCAGGGCAAAAGTTATTGGGTAGAGATCGATATGCTTGCTTGTTGTCCTTGATTGGCAATAATGTGACATTTTCTCCTTGACTGTAAGAGGCGCTTTTGTGATTTGGGAGCATAAAGAAATTCTGTACTTGACAGATTTATACAGCAGGAATACGCTAATGTCCTTTGACCCGCCTAAGAATAAATACGACCTACCAAATTGTCATTTTTATGGGTATTTACAACTGAGGCACTTTGTAAACCTAAGAACTAATATTTCCCGAAGGAAATCTGTGCTCTCCAATCTTGATAAATTATGGAAAAATACAAGCCACTGCCAGCCCTACAAATTTTCTCTTCTATTTCTCCTATTTTTAGTTACACAGGAGTTGTCAAAGCAGATTGGACCACTGATCCATTTGACCGGGTAAGTTGCTGCAGCCATGGCTAGTGCTTCAGAGCAATCCTATAATATTTTTGGCTATTTGATCAAAGCTGTTAAGAAAAGAAATAAATTATTTCCTGAAACTTGAAGGTTTTCAGTGCCTGACTGAAATAAGTCATATAATTCTTTAAGCTCTCCAATTATTATTAGAAGAGTATTACAAACTATAATTTCCACAGCAGCTGCATTTGCGTTCGTGAATGCTTCAGTTGATCCTTTAAACATACAGTGTAAGGAGTGAAACAAGCCATCCCACTTCACCCGAACTCCAGTGCTCACCACCTCACGAGCGCAGTGCGGATGCTCTGTAATTTAATAACTTCTTACTGACCAACTACATCCCTAGTTTCTTAATTCTGCAGGCCAGGTGACCCACAAAGACTCCACTTGATTGCTGCATCTCAGCTCCACTTCATCTCACCTGCCCACCCACTTGCCACATAAATTTCTTCTACCACCTTTATGCTGCCTCTGCCCACAAAGACAAACTGACTACCTGCCAAGGAGACGGAGACTAATGAGATAAGGACCCTCTGTGCCCTTCAGAATCTTCTCCCAGATGACAGCACACAAGCATACGTCTATAGCTTGGGGTTGAGGAAACAGAAGTGTTTGATACGAAACTGATTATTAATATTGTCACCCATAACAGAGTAGTCGAAAGCTATCTCCTTTTCTCCTCCAGCTGAAAGTTGACAAAAAGCACTATTCAGGACAGCATCTAAGACATGAGACTTGCAGTATTTTTCCAGCAGAAGCTTATTGTTTCTTCTCTCGGCTATAGCCCTGTACAACAGTACAGATCCTCTCAAAGACTAAACACATCAGATTTTGACTAAAGCATCATGACGTGGCACTCCTCTCTACTTTTACTCCAATTCTAAGGGCAGCTGCTTTTCTATTTTCCTTTGCGCATCTGTGGACAACAAAATCTTTTCTCTATCACAAGAATGTCTTCATTAAGTCAGCTTCTGCCTTCAGCTTATTCTTAGTCTTCTGCATACTATAATCTATCTATAAGCACAAGAAAGGCTTGAGAGGCACACTGAAAAAGCAGGAAGCTGGAATAAACAATGAGGCAGGAACTGCAGGAAACTTGAGCATCTTTTCTTGCCCTTACTGTGCTGCCTTCCTTTTCATCCTTGTTGACTGCTGAATTCGGGATTCCTCCTACATCTGTATGAAACATGATTTCAGTGCCCTCTGTTTCGTGACCTCATTCTGATAGGAGTATGACACGGTACAGTTAATATAGTGACTGTGGCGAAGTCAAACAACTGAGTTTAACTATCTCGTACACTTAATTTCATATCAGATTTAGCAAATTCAGATATTTAGAATAAAAAAATCGCATACGCTTATCTTACATTTTTAGACTTAATGTTGTTCAGTAAGTAATAAAAAGGTCCTAAACATCCACCAATTTATCAACTTCTACCCCCTGTAAGGGACTAGAAATGTGTCTCAACATTGTTGGTGTAAGGAACAGAAATATGCCTCAACATTTTTGGAAGAATGGTTTAACCACCGAGACATATGTCCCAACACTTTTGGAAGAATAGTTTAACCACTGAAACCTCACCATCATGGCAACCAAGGAAGATCTACCCATCAGGAACGCATATGCATCCTGTTGACTCGGACCACATGGCCCAAGTCCTCTGCGCATGAGCCCAGGCCCAGGGTTGACTGAAGGGTATGGGGGGCTCGGACCTCATGTGATCTTTGGGGACCCTCTAGAGACGGTACTGGGTATGCGTCCCACCGCCGAACGGGAGCCGTGGGTATGCAAAAGCAGTTCCAAGAACTTATTGACTATGCAACAGGACAATGATATAAAAGGCAAGACCAACAAAGACCAGATGGAACGTTCTCTCATCAGATTGAAGATACATCGGACTGACGGGACGTCGCAGATCCGTGGTGGTAACTATTGCAACTTTCTCACTGTTTCTCACTCTTTTCTCTCTTTCTCTTTCTTTTCTTTGCGTACTTGTGGGCCAAATAAAGTGACTTGGCATTTGACTCCATTTTGAGTCTTAATTGTGTTCCCGAGAATATACGAAACCTGGTCATGATAAAATATCTAATTAGACATCACTCTGGAGTTAAGCCCAGCCACCCCCAGACACCCAGAATTACCTGAGGTCAGTTGGAAAGCTAGGGGGTTTAACTTCTGCCAAAATATTCAACCCAACAGTGGATCGTGGCACGCCCCACACTGAATATTCCATCTTCCTTTGTACAGGTAGTAGGACAGAAGTAGAAGTTGCATTTTAATATAGAAAACACCCAATAACTCAGCGAACCACGCAAACAACAGCATTTCTGTCCCATTCATTTCAAGGAGAGTTATTGAAAAATAAATTATGGAACACTAACATTTGCTGTCTGACACTGAATTTACTTTGTGAAATAATGAAAAAATATTTGACAGTGACAGGAAAAAGGGAAGTTAAACAAAGATTAGTAGTTTCGCTCCCGATCAGCAAAATCCCTTTTTGACATCTTGAAAGAAACCTACCTGTTACTATGATCAACAGATATTTAATCAAGGTAATTACCCTCACACATCTTTTCCTATCCTTAAGTGTTTAACAAGAAACATCTTAGACTCTCCTTACTTTTACTACTTCTAAAGCTTCAAGCTCTTATGCAAAGAAACAGACTATCTTGTGAATTATAACCCTTTTGCCTCGTGCACAAGGCTTTCCTAGTTGTATTGCTGAAAGACTTTTTTATCCCAAAAGTCATCTGTGCATTTGAAGATTGGGGTGAAAAAGCATCTATTACTCTCAACATTTCACTAGAAACCATCTGGCCTCACTTTTAGTTCAGCTGCTGCCTCTGTTTCCTCTCTTTGCTGCAGACCTACAGAGCCTGAAGGAAGCAGCAAAGGTTTTCTGTCTGTGAGCCAAGCACAGGGGAGAAAGGGAGTCACCTATAAAGGCTGGAATACTTCAGTGCCTCAAAGGCATCAGCCTGAGAGCGCACAGGCAAGTAGTAACTTTGCCAGCTAAAGACTAATACAAGGGAAGTATTTAATAGGTCTGTCTGGACCTGAGTGATCGAGTGTCAAAGTCTTTGACAGCTGAGGTCAGGAATATGAATGCAGTTAGAAACCTGTGCAACATTTTCAACTTGATACCGACCAAGTATGGACTTTTCAATAGAAGACTCCTAATCAGTCCCCATGAGAACAACGTAACTGAAGTTCTTAGTCCTAATACAGGTCTTTAACAGATATCCTCAAGGAAACAAGTTTAATTACTAAAACAAGCAAAGGATCTAATAATCCTTGTCACTAAAAGCTGAACAATGGTTAAGAGTAGGGGGTAAAAAAAAATTGAGAAATTTGATGATGCCTCAAGATGAACAATTTCATGCAAGCCCCAGTACAAGCACTGGTTCTTATAAAAACAAGGAGCTAACTGGGTAGGTTTCCCTGGCACTTCTAAGGCAGGAATCCAGCTCGCTCTCTCCCCAAAGCATTTTAATTCCTGATGATATTTCTGCAGCTGGGACCATAGGGTGTAGGGGAGAGTCAAATCTGCTACACACCATGGCATGTTACCCACAAAAATTAACATCCAACCCAACTCTCTACCCTTTCTGAACAATATATTATTCGGGTCACATAAATAAGCACTGTAGATGTGCAAGACAAAAAAAAGCCAGATAGTTCTGTTCCTAAGCTCAACTTCCAAGTTCCTTCAGCATAGCAAACCCTGTTAGGTCAAAGGTGCAGGAAGCAAGTGAAATCTTTGTAATGCAAACCTTTAGTGCTTTCTTTTTGAACATAAATATATCTAAATCTGCTCTTAAACTAAGAAGCTGTGAATTCCAAGCCTGGATTTTACCACAGATACCATCCCTTAGTGCCATAATTATTCAGCAAAACTTCAGTTCTCATTTAGGAAAAAATGTCTCCCTAAGCCCACATACCAGCAGAAACATAACCTTGGTGTGAACTCAGTCTTAACTGAAGAAGCTGCAAACAACCTGAAACGACATCAAACAGCCCCACGTCCTTCTCTCAAGAGAACCCTGCAACACAGCAGTTTGTCATGGACTTTGAGATTTTGCTAAAGCCAAGCATTTTGGTTTCCTTCCCCCTTCCTGCTCTGCCAGAATCTGCCTGCAAGTCCTCTGTATTCCTCACTTTTTCCTCTGTGAGGATTTTGTTGGAATAGGTGCAGGAAACAAGAATTGGACTTCAACTTGTAATCAGGGAGCGCATACAACCAAAATAATGGGAAGAAAGAACAGCCTAGCAGCTGAATCAGCTGTCTACATGATACAAGGAAGAAAAAAATCTTTGAAAGTTATCCATAAATTTTACAAGCTTACATATTTTCAGCACAAAAACACATAAACCCCTATTTGTCTTACTAGGTCCAGATAAAAATATTTAAGTCTTATGAACGGAATGAGAGTTGACTAAGATTTATATATTGATTTTGACCAGCGAGTTTTATTTATCTATAATTTCACTAAAGAGTTCCCCATTTTCCTAGGTATCTTTCCCGCACTAAAGGTAATACTGAATCTTCATGTTAAGTCATTTTACTACACAGACAGTTACATTCTCTCTGCTGGTTCGTAAGTTAACAGCAAGAACCACACATGAAGTTCACGTGGGCACATTAGGGAACTGAGCTGTGGACAATTACTGTTTATTTTTACAGTCTAATTTTAACTTTTTTTCTGCTGAGCACAGAACAGACACGAGTCAGCACAGTAACTATGCAAGAGCAGAACTTGAGAGAAAGAAGAGATCCAGCAAGAAAGGGAGGCCACTATCTGACATTTTAAAAGGGCAAATCGAAAGCAATCAACACCCAACAAAATGCTCAGTGTAGGATGAGGTGATAGCTTCAGATATACTTAGGATACTGTAATGAGACTAACAAGTGCTGTGTGTTTTAATGTAAATTAACACAAGATAATCTCTTCACATATTTAAGTGATGCACTTCAAATTAATTAATACATATTTAATAGAAGTCTTCTTGAACAGCTGTTATTTACTTCTGGAGTTTCTACACATTAGCACTGCCCGCTTTGTTCTGCTCTGAAGTTGTTCATGCTCCAAAGTACTTTAACAACTTGGGCTGTATAAAAATTGAACGCTCTTCCCAAAAGAGACAGTCTTTTGATAACTTCATATTTTTACATTAAATATTCAAACACTTTCTGAACAAAAGGTCAAATTCTACTTACAGCATCTGTGTGAAATAGGCAAGCAGATGCTTAATGCTGCCAGACAAATACTTTCGCACAAAGAACGCCAGAGTTGGCGATCAGTCACATTTTCAGGCTTTAAAATCAGCTTTCCTTTACTTCTGCTCCTTAAATTCTGCACTTACCATTCATATGTAACAATTCAGACCAAAATTATGCCCTGTTCCTTCCAAAAGTGTGACACAAGGGTGTGCTAAATGACGTCGTGACAGTGAAAGTGCTGGCTACAGTGCTCACTGCATGTTATGAGTATTACACCAACTCATTAGGGTTTCCATCTTACAAAGACTACTGCATATGACATGACTTCAGTTGGACCTGGCATACGGAATGGAAGGAGTTCTCACTTACCACCCCTTTTATTCAGATAAAACCCCATCTGAATCCCAGTCACTTTTGTGTTTTTAGGAGGTGAATGAGTAGAAGCAAATTCACGAAACACGCTGGTAACACGTTGTATTTTCAGGCTCACTGATGAATGCTAGTTTTATTTAAAGAAACTGATAACAGTTGTTACAGTTATCAGCGCTGAACAACGCTTAGTGTATTGGTTGTAGTTTTCAGCTGACTCCTTGAAGTTTTCTTACAACGCTAGAGCACTGGCTAGTGCCCATTGCCTACACGTCAATATTTCTAGCTTAGAGGTTTACTAAAAATACCTTTCAAAGTTGGTAACAAGTGTATTAAAAAGTACCTCTTGGGACAACCCTCATTAAACCTTCTCTGCAATGACGTACGGAAAATGTGTAACTTGGGACTGTTTTCAGAAATGTGTTTCACACAAAGGTGAAAAACATGTACTGATTTAGGCACACTGATATTACTGGTTATCTAAATTCATTCTTTTTTATTTAATGTGGTGCTTTTCCGCAATAAAGGCGACATAAGACTGAACTCATTACTCAGACTAAGATCTTGAAGACCAAACCAGATCAATGCTTTATCTGGTAAAAATGCTGCAGGTGAATGAGTGTAAGACAGATGTAGAAAGTATCTTCATGATCCTCAAATAATTTCTGCACTGCCAATTAACCAGGAGCTTGGAGTTAGAGCTGCAGATGCAAGGAATGAGGAAGATAACCTACATTTTACTTCCCCGCATCGAGTGTGGCTGGTACAAGACTGGGTCAACTTCAGCTGATTCTAATCAGTTTCCTGATCCCTGTGAGGCCACATGAATGCTCCTGCTGGCACAAAAGAAACCGCGGGGACAAGTGGTTGGAACAGAACTGTTGGTTTTGATGGAAGTCCAAACATATGGCAGATGAAGACATCTGTGTAAATGCGGACTTTGAAAAAGTAGTGTCGGCCACAATAAACAAACACCTGCAAGGATTTCTATGCATTGAAACTTTCTGATTTAAGAGGAAAAAGGGAGAGAAGCAGAAGAATGCCAAGGCCATCATAGGGTCTAAAGAATCTCTTTTCCAGGATGTCAACACACCAAAGACATTTCACTGCCTTTGATGGGAGTCATGTGGGAGACAGACTAGCCCAGAAAAAAAGAAATATGAGAAGACTTAATCTCATACTGCTATGTTCTGGAATCACCATTATGTTAAAGAAATTAAATTTCATGAAAATCTTTTTGCCTTTGGAAGAAGGATGCATTTTTGTTTAGAGAAGAGCAGGCACTCTGCCAGCTGACACAAAAATGTGTTTGTATACTTGCTTTGATATCTACAACATAACTTTCATTAGCATCAGCAGAAGCCTAATGCATAGATGTCAAGGAAAGAGAGAGATCCCAGAGGACAAACTTGCTCCCAGTCTCAAGGAACGCAAACATATGCTCACATTTTATACAGCCATAACATAACAGGTATTCTCTGTGCTACTTTAAACTTTCTTAGAACTAAAACATCAAATTCAAGGGGAAGCTCTTACAACATACGCAGTAAGACTGTCATATTTTGCCTATACCTTTTACAGGAAAAATTTAAATCTGTGTTTACCTGTCAGCTTTGGTAGAAAGATTTCCATCATAATTACACCTTGTGTATTGAAAGGAACCTGGTAGTTTTTAACATCAATAATACTAGTCTGGAGACATACAAAGCAGTAGTAGCTTGCTGAAAAATAACAATAAACCTTTATTAAAATTTCCAGTTTTTGCAAAAACATTTTGACTAAATTCCAACTTTATTTAAAATGTAATTATTTACATTTATTCTCTAATAAGTATTGTAAGTAAATCAATTTCCCAATTATTTTTTTTGTATGGTATGCAACTACTACATTTTTATAATAAATGCACAATTCTAATGAAAAAATAATGATCTTGAACTTTAATAGAGCCCTTCATTTGAGAAGATGAAAGTATTGTACATTCATTTATTATATCTTACAACCCCCGTGTGATGGAGGTACTATTATCATCATTTTACAGATGGGGAAACTGAAAGGCTAATTAACTTGTCCAATTTACAATACTCTTAGCTGTAAACTTAGGGCATCCTATTGTACTCACAGGCAAAACAAAACTCAGCTCACCTGTGATGAATATTTACTACAAATTCTAAAACTCCATAAGCATTTTCCTTATAGGAGAGAATACATTATACAAGCCCTTGGAGAGTTGTTTTTGCATTGAGGACGGCTTTGAGTGCCACAGAAATGTGCTACCTGGAAACAAAACACCAGAGCACCGGTTTATTGTAGTGTTACCATCTTTCCCAGCTAGTTATGGAGATGATGTGTGTTTTCATTTAATGGTATTAGCCATTCAAGCACAGGTTTGTCCATTAATCCTGTACAATGTATCATACTGCGTTTATATACACACACAAAAAACACCGTTCGCTGAAACTCAGTCTCTCAACTTACTTATGTGGTCCATAAATTTTTTTACTCGGTCAGGATCAACACCATTTGCCCAATAACCTTCTTTCTTGAAATACGAACCAATTATTAGAGCATTTGCATCCAAGTAATTCCTCACATTCTCCAGAGTCACTCCAGACCCAATCAGCACAGGAATCTTCACAGCATGTTTAACCTCTGAAGAGAAGAAAACAAAAATTAGGGTTAAGTCTCAACTTTGAAACTTTAGCAAGACTCTGATTTGCGCAATTTTTCAACAGTAAAGAAAGGTATCTGAAAATACATGATCACACTATTTATTACTTCTACTATAAAATGAAACACCTCCTCTAGAAAAAACACACACTTTTAGCTCTGAACAGCTAAGAAAAATTTCACTTTTCTTTCATTTTGTATTCTGTTGTTGCATGAAATGCTGCAGAACAATATTTCTGGCCACATATCAGAGGATAGTTTCAGTGCTATGGAAGATATGAAAGTTGGTTCTTGGTACCATACCTGTATCCCTCTATTCTCAAGAAACAAGATTTAAGCAAGATTAAGTTGAATTGGCTGGCAGAGAATGTATGACATTTTACTACATTCCCTTATAAATTACTTTTTATTCCATATCCCTGGGTAAGAAGAGATGCTAGATTCAGGAAGTTTCTGCACAGCAGGACCAGACCGTTTTGCTTCCTGCGACGGTTACCAACACGCTCAGAGGTCGTGTTGTGCTTTGAGGCACTACACGTACGCAGAAAGGAGCTACCATTTACTACTGTGCTGCGGTAGCACCCAAGTACAGATTCCAGGCAAACCCAATCTGTTGCATTAACAAAGGATTTACTGATGCTGGAGTGACCACGTGGGCTGCCATGACTGATATGGAGTCTTAATGGTGTTCTTGATTTCCCGCACCTTAAGATGTGAATAATCACCTCCCCCAGTCCCTCTACAAAGTAATTAAAATACAGCTACGAGAAGGAGATGCCATTCTTTTTTTCCATTCATTGCATCAGCTCAGATTCTTCTTTACAAGTGACAGAACTATTCAGCAGAGCCGTGCTCATTACAACTCTTCAGTTGTCAGTTTAAAACACAATAATGGTAGTAGGACTGGTGTGTATTTCTGTCAGGTCTCCTGGCTGAATTTATGCTATGTTGACAAAGATCTTCAGTGAAGAAACAAGAAGGGCTTTATTCAAAAGGAATGGAAAAGGAATATGCTCTCTACTTCATAAATTTCAGGACTTAAAAGCAGTATGGAAGCAGTGGTCATACTGACTCCATCGACAGCTCCAGCTAGTTTACCAGAAAGCAAAAGATAGTACTGATAGAGTACTGCTCTTTCTATGAATGGCAATGGAACAAAAGAGACTTTTTTTCCCCCCTATGTGCAGTGTTTACTTAATTATCTAACCCTTTACCTGGCTCCAAAAGGAGAAATAGACAAAATATCAGAGTAAGGCTCAAAGTCTTACAGATTTCCTTCATCCCTGAGGTACAGGGGTGGATTTCAGGCCATGGTTCAGGTGATCACGTTTGCTGTGAAATGCATGCATTCTGAACAGACCTGACTCTGCAGAAATTGAGCTATGGCAGATACCACAGTTCACTTTTTTTTAGAATAAAACCAAATGGCTGCTTTGACCATGGAAAGGTTCCCCACAGATAAATAAAAGGTTATTAAAGTATTTCTGCAGAACCTGTGTCAGTACTAGCTCTGCTGAAAAAATAATTTAAAAATCCCAGCTCAAGAGTTACTAAACATCCTTCTCATCCTTTCATTTCAAACTGATCATCCTAAGAGTTACTCATAGGACTGGATGCTTCATTCCTCAAAGAAGTGTTTTGAGGCATTATTTCTAACATTTAAAAACATATGAATTGCTTTAGTTGGTGGTAAGATGATGTAAGATGGTTAGAGCTTAAAGTAACTAGGGAAAGTATTATGCAACATACAAAAGTCTGCTTCAAAACACTGTTTAAATGAAGTTTCATCAGAAGCCTAACTTATTAATTATGCTTCAGGGAAGACTAATTACTTACCACCTTCCTACTTCACCGAAGAAAAGGGATCAATTAAAATGCCCTTGAATCTCTTTAAGCCACATGCCCTACCATTTTTCCATCTAGGAATAATAACTCCTTCTTACAAATATTTTAAACACAGAACTAAAACCATTCTACACATTCCCTATTGAAAACTGTACACAAATCAGATGGATCATGCATATATGATTAAAACTATAGTTATCTCTATGCATATTTCATACTCCTATAGTCCTCCTGATTACAGCAACAAAATAATTCAATTTTAGTTATTACTGAAATCCTGTTCCAGAAAAGTCAGATTTATAGATTATCTGTGTGCTCTTAGAAATACCGTATCTGCTTTCCATAGGTACTGACACATGAGGAAGGTGCGACAACTGACCGCAGGTTTGTGCAACAGTTCTTTACTGTATTCCCAGATGAACTGTGGTCCAAGTCAATATTTGTTCTTCCGACAAATGCATAAGGCACATTAGCAGGTAGATGGCTTATAATTATTTCACATCAACAGGGAAGATGAAGAACCAAACAATTAAACGGAGCATGAGCACATAGGGGTAAGATCATACCCTTCGAGCCCTACTACGCGAAGAGTAAAAACCCAGTGAAACCTGAGACTGCCGCCAAACTACGAAGAACACCCCAACCAACCAAAGCTTTCCAAAGCAGCAAGGTATCCAGCTCCTTTTGCATCCATACATGACACATGGAGCATCTCCTGTGCTGGAAATTTACTCAGACTGACAATGTGAGGAATGGCAATAGGAGTGCGCTCAGTCTGCAATGAGATTGGGTTTCCTAATTAAGCATGCTATAGATGCTACTTTTATCTCATTTCCAAGCACATCAAGCCTTAAAGTTGCTTAGTAGAAGGTGATTTGTCTATTTGCTGTGTTAATACAGATTCTAACTTTTAAGAGAAAATAAAGCAACAGCAGCAAGATGGGCTTTTGCATGGCAACGTTCAGTCACTGTCAAGATGTCTCTAAACACAGAGCTTTGCTTTAAATCTTTCAACTTTGGCTTTCTTTTTCTGAGGTTTTTTTTTGACACAGAAAAGGAGACAATTTTGTGATGTTACAGTAACAAGATCCTAGAGTTTACACAATTTGCACATTTCTCTATTTCAATAAACTGTAACTAGAGGGCACTGTGCTCTTTCTTGTGACAGTACATCTGCAGACACGTCTTTAATAAAATCAATGAAATAGCGTTTGGTTGCAAGGCACAGCGAAAGCATTTGAACTATGGTATGCACAAGTTACATGGAATAAAGGCCAAATGCTCCTAGCTTGAAAAGAATGGCGAAGAGCAGTGTAAAAATAAGCAGCACTGTGCCAATAACTTGCTCAACTACTCTTCAACAGCTTTTTCATGTGCAGTAATCACTGTACCGTACACAACACTGTGTTTATGGTAATGCTCCACTGTAACACAATTTAATTTAATTCAAAGGAGTTTTTCTCTGTCATTAAATCTAGAGCTTACAAAAAGTACTGATCAGAGACTCACACTTCCCATTTATCTCCAAGGGTACCACAAAGGCAGCAGCCTTTATTTTGACCTCAATGTACCATCAAAAGGTGAGGGAGAATCAGCCTCGATGCCCCTTTTACGAACAATAACTAAGGAGGTGACAGTCATAACCAGCTGTTGGGTTTCACGAAGTACCCCATTTCCCACAGGTTACTCAGCTGAGGCCGTTTGCTTTGTCCACGCAGATAACTAAGCGGTCATTATGTAAAGCTTTGGTCACTTAAAATACAGCCTGGATGTGAAGCAGTTCTAGCTGAAGAGAAGACCTGAGAGATTCACTCTCCAATCAAAGAATGCTTCTCAGTGCAGTAAACTGGAACAAACTTCTATAGCCTTTTAAATGGATACATGGTTTATTAAATAAATTGTAACTCAAAAAGCTGAACTGTAATTCCTACTCCTTACTAACCTGAAGTCTGACTTTTAGATCTTGTACTCCATTAACCACTGGTGCCCAGGAATGCCCAGGGAGCCCTGGAGTAAAACCTGCCAGCCTCTTCAAGGAGCCCTGCTGCTGGTTGTGTTTGAGAAGGCAGCGACACAAACTACAAACAAAACCCTACTGAACACAGTTCTCTGGCTTGACAAGGAAACACTCAGTTTCCACACCCCATCACAAATCAATCAGTTCAGTACAAAGACACAAAGGCAAAACCACTTCCATACTACTGCACAACAAAGCTGAAAAAAGACATGACAAAAGTCTCATCTGTCTCTTGGTTCTGCTTTCAAGAGATGCTCTGCAGTGTGATGAAAGATGTCCAATTGTGTGGATCATCATAATACAGCACTTCCAGGGCTGCATAAATTCGTGAAATGCAAAATTTCACTCATATCAACACCATCTTTGTAGACTGCAGTTCTGATTCCTTTTAAGAATCCGCTGACATAGATATGCTTTATTTGTCATTTCCTTATACTTTGGAATATTGATTTTTGAGTTCTTAACTATTTAAGCCAACGTCCTTTTCATGAGAGAGCCTGCCAACATCCAAACCGCTGTGACCTAAGTGAAACAAACCCATGATCTGCACACTCTTGCTTTCATAGCACAAATCCAAACACAAAACTAATGTGCACTTCATCACAGCTGCCAACTCTGCTTCATTCTGTACTTTGGACCCAGAAAGAGAACAAGACAGAGACTGACGTGTTTGTTCACATGAAAGAAAAGCAGAAGCCATGGTGCTGTCTGGTTGGAGTCCTGTGATAAAAACCTGATGGGCCTAGAGGTCAGGTTTTGCTGATGCAGGAAATCAGTGGAGGTTGCACGTGCTTATGTGAAAGCAGAATTGAACTCAGGATTTTGTCCTAAAATGTATCAAATACTTTTTAAAAATTTATTTCATGTGCACTAAGAGCGATGGGGACATTAATTGTAGGCAGGATAGAGCTCTAGATTAACAAAATTATGCAGTCTCTAGAAGAAGCCTCTCTCTCAGGGTCACCTCTTCCATGTACCATTTCTAGTTAGCTATACCTAAAGACCCAACTAGTTCGAGGTCAGTATTCACACCAAGCCATCATTTTCTTTTCAATGTTGGTGATGGATGTACAGTCATTTATAACCTATTAATTGGCAAAAAGTTTAACATACATGAAATAAGCAGTCATTTTGACAAGCTCAGCATTCATTTTAAACACTGTTGAGCAGGTATGATATAGATAAAACCCTGAAAATACCGAATGATTTCATGTTATTTCAAAAGATATTTCAGGGCCAGTTACCTATGGCAAGCAAAGTATGTTTTTCACCCTGATCAGCTAACACAAGTTACAAGCTAACACAATACACTCTACACTGGAACTTAAAACAAGCCAAGTAAAGGCGTGTCAGCAAATATAAAACCTGAAAAAAAAAAAACCCCAATACACACATTTCTTTTTTTTGTAGTGAGACCTTCAAATTCAATGCACTGATCTAAATTAAAATTAATGATGAAAATTAAATGCCTCCACAACAGAAGTTTAATTCTAGCATGGAAATCATCCAGTTTCATGAAGACAGCCCAAACATAAGTCAATATAAAAATACAAAGAATCATATAACGCTTTTTCAAAGGTCAGAACCCATAGGTCAAATCACTCTTACCTGACAAGAAGTCAACGCCATTCAAAAATTATTTTGATGTAATATCTTTCTATCTACCAATGAACTTGTAGTCTTTCTGAAGATCTTCTAAGCAGATCCCTTTCCTAGGGATCACTGTTTGGAATGTAGGCTTATCAAAATGCCCCTTTTCCTGTAGGACTTCTGTTTTCAGCATGAAAAATAAAAATGCATAACTCTTCAATGGAAAGATTTATAGTTGGCTTTCAAGTAAGGCTGTAGAGTAGCTTTTCCTTATATTAAGGCTTTAGAAATGGAACCATCATTTTTTTTTATTTATTTTTTACATAATTTTGTATATTTTTTTCATTTAAGCCTCAGTATCATTCAGGGTTATAAAAGCTTGAAATAATTTTCATTTTTGTCCCATGAAATTGTTTTTAGAAACATACAACAGACAATCTAAATAGCACCTCAATCACATTTCTGCTGTATCAAATCAAACCCCTCAGTGACAGTTTCCTTTCTTTCCCCCCTTTTCTTCCCTTAAGGAACAGCGGACATATAGATTTCTTTCTACATCAATCCGGAAGCCGATTCACTGCCTGTTGCCCGACCTTCGTATGACAGCTCTCACCTTTCAGCTGCTGAGGATCTGCGGGCAATCCGGTAGCCGTGCCAGTCAGTACAACCCCATCAGCCAGGAAGAGCTCGGCAGCCGAAGCGGTCTCGGCCACGCTGACATCTGCCGTCAGAGCGTGAGCACTGTAAACAGCAGGAACGGACCCTGTGGTTACTGTCGGCACACACATTTGTTATCCATCTTGCTGAATGTTTAGACTGCATTTCTTCATCTTCCCTGCTGTCACAACAACCAAAGGCAGGCTGCGTGAGAGAGGGTAAGTGTCCTGTTTTAAATTGGGAAGTAACATTGCAATACGAACAAGAGGAAAAAAAAACAGGCTTTTCCATCAGGGAACCGTAATTGATCCGTCTATTGCTCTGGGTCTCCTGTCTCTAAAGAGTGATTGCTAAACGTGAACTACCAAGTGTCAATTGAGACAGCTGCTTACAATGTCAAGCACCTGTATTTCAGAAATGTTGGGCACACACAGCTCTCTGACTTCAAGTGGAAGTTGTGGATGCGCAGTCATTCATAAATCAGATTCTGTTGCCTAGCACAGAATTAACACCCTCGGCTTCATTTCTCAAAGTCCAACTAACAGAAGTATAGTTATTACCTATGATATAATGACAGGAGTCATCATACACAGCAGTTACAAACATCAATTACACGCAACCTAGCTTTTCAACAGCTGTCGTTGACATGCGATGCAGTCTGAGTGACACAGTTTGTCTGAAACCTATAGCAATGGCAGCTTTTAATTTAAATGGTTCTAAACTCCGAAAGAATTCCAGCCATTGCTGGTTCAACACCTGACTTTGTTGTTTCTGTATTTCCACCGAAGTAGAAAACAACGGCTATGGCCAATAAGTTGCACTGATGAGTGGTGACAGAGTCAACCTCTTTCCCTGATCAGTCTGGGTGGGTGACACTCTTGAGGGTAGAGGGACACACACGCTCTGGCCACATTCAGAGGCAGCACTTGTGTGCAGCGTGTGCCACTCGTGGTGGCGGATGCAAAATGCAGAACACTACCTTTCTGCAGCTGGAGAAAGGCAGGCCTAAATACCTAGAACATAAGAGTGAGGTTGAAACAGGGCTTAAGAGTAGTAGGCACCCTAAAACTAGCACATGGAGGGTAGCAGTAACACAGCAAGTACACTACAAAACCACTTTCTCCCCACCTAAAGAGCAGGATGACCAGCAGCTCTCAGTGGCAGGCATATTCTGCTACATTGAAAAACTCAACCAAGTCCTTTAATATTTCCTTCTCAGTTTACGAATCTGCCTGAAACAAAAACCTCTTTTCTTTTTTTAAAAAAGTGAACCCTTTGAACAACAGGAAGCATAATCCAAGTATCAATTTATCAACTGTCAAGACAAAGAAGAGAAATAATTATGTGATGTAATTGATTTTTCACAAAAAGAGTCTAATGCAATGCATTTTTCTCTCTCTATATATATGCACATACATATATATAAAGAAATCATGAGAAAGAAGCCACTCTGAAAGAACCTTAACAGCTTAATTTGACAACCCTGAATTGCTTTCCATTCTATTTTGAAATTATTTACCTGTTTATTACGTTTTTAAGATCTTCCAGACTTGGTGATTTTAATGATTACCCACATAGTGTACACACATTTTAATTAGGTTATGTAGCATGTATAATACATAACACTTGAGCAGTTGTTCTGGGGAAAAAACCCAAAGATTGACATCTAAATAGCTGAAAGTACCATGTGACAGTTATGATAAAATATCAGCAGAAAAGAAACTGGATTCATCTGTCATAAGTTCCTTCTGTTTGATAATCATAGAATAATAATTCTTACATAGACAGCACTGATTTAAGTAGAAGAAACCAGTATTATTGGCAGGAAGGAGAAAAAAGAGATTAGCTTTTTAAAATGCCAAAATATTATGATTTGGATGCTTTCATATGGCAATTGCTTCCATAACTAAAAGTAACCTCGAATGCTTACCTTCCAGAAATTTCTTTAACATAACAGGCATATACAAATGTATGCAAAAATCTCACCTAATACCAGATGCAAAATTTACAGTCTATATTTATTAATCCTGAAGGTTAAACTGCAAATTTCACAGATGCAGCAACCTGCAGCTTACAGGTGCAAATGTATTTTTAAACATATCCCCTAACAGCATTTGAACAATAAAGTTCTCACGATATCATTAACTTTCCTGACACTAAACAGGCATTAAAAAAATAAGTCACAAAATAGAGAAAAGTAATAAGTTCGTTATTACATTCATATTTACATAATATATTGCTTGTATTTACCTATGTTTCTTTTTAATATCAGCGAAAATTTGAATGTTCTCTGCTCCAACTTGTTTCCTGTATCGTAGCAGGTTACCTGCACAGGCATTTATAATTCCTTCATCAGCAACATGAGAAAACACAAACCCTTCAGCCCGGATAAAATCAAGACCTGAATGAAAAAAAAAAAAAAAGGCAAAAAAAAAAAGCAATATCTTAACTAAAACTGAAGACTGAAAACCAGAAATACTAAAATGAAACATAACCCCACCCTGCTGGCCCCTCTTATTTGATACGAGCACGAGCTGCTCCATATGCTGTAGGGCTAACCAATGCTACTTTTCCACGTATTTAAGTTTTACATTTTTTATTTTCATCCATATTCTCTCTGCTTTCTTTCCATCTTACTACCTTCAACTCCAATCTCTCCCATAGAGCCCACCAGTTTTCTCCCTATCCCCATGGTTCCTTTCCCTTCCTCAGCCCTTACCAGTTTGTTCCTGTGCGGCTGCACACCCTGCCCTACCTCCTGCCATCACGTGCCAGTGGGCACATGCCAACAGAGGAACATGTACATCAAAACACAGCTGCTTTGTCCTAATGATGTGTCTTTTCACCAAAATGGGTCATTAACTTGGGTATCTCCTCTCTTTCCAGCTGCTCTTTCATTGTATTACTTCTTTCCCAACTTCCATCCCCCTTTAAAAAATGCCTGAAGTTAGCCATCAGGTCAAATGTGTCAAGCACACGGACACAGACCGAGGAATAGCATGAAGTCTTCTTCCTTTAGGTAATTAGGCAAGAAAACACAGCCTGTAACACGTTATATACAACCTGTTTGACTCTCCGCCTGAATGTAACTCGTTCTCTACGCAGCACCACAGCAACAAATTACTTCTAAAGCTGTGCCAAAGGTACAAAAAGGTAAGGTTTGGGGGGAGCAAAACATTTTCCACTGTACTCTGAACAACTCAACCATGTCTTTGCTATATGGTTTCCACCATATCCATTCATTGTTTGCACTAGGAAGGTTTTGTGGGATGGATAGTTAAGAGGAAGGCTCCAAACAGCAATGACTTCACACAGGCCGTTCATCTACTCTCAGGGACTCCCCACACAGCCTTGCAACGTCTCTGTCTTGAAATACTGAAGCCTTGGGCCACGGTGTAATAAGTCCACATCTTTGAGGCACAAGATTGAATCGCGACTCCCTGGCTGAGTTCCCCTCTTCTCTCCACTCTTTCACAGCTTTGAAGTTTGCTTCACGTGTCACTTAAGTGCAGAGCTTTTACATGTATGTTATCTTGTGCAGCTTTTGCTATTCTTCCGGTTTGCTTTAGAGGTCTCTTCCAAGCCCTTCTGAAGCTCTGCTTCTGCTCCAGCTTTGGAGTCAGCTGCACATTGAATTAGAGCTGACATCATACCAAGGAAGCCAACGCGTGTAAAGGCAGCCATCAAGAATGCAAATCCATCCACCAGAGAACAGCTTAGGCAACAGAGGCCTCACCTTAACACATTTCAAATATAAACATAAATGATCTTTAAAATGTGATTATCAAATGACAAGGTGCCTGTTTATTTTAAAATTTCAAGTTCATTCCAAAAGCCCTGAAGTTGCAGAAACAGAAGCTTATGCCTGACAGAGAAGAGCCTGTATTGCTTAGCAACACAGACTCCAGCTAACAAGAAACATCACAGATGGATGCCAAAGCAAATGCAAGCTGTCCTGTGCCTTGAGATTAGTGGGTGCAAAGCACGGAGCAGTTTCGGGATCCAAAGACAAGAGTGTGCCACGAGTTACAGGTGGCACAGACAATGGGTAATAAACAGGGCAAAGAGCTAGGCTGAGATTTCTGCATCTAGGAACAGAAGCTATAGGATGTATTTAAATCACCCAGTTGCAATTCAGTTAAATAAGGAAAAATTACTTTTCTAATCAGACCCGTTACATTTTCAGAGCACTCACAATGTCTAACTCCAGACAGGGGCTATTCGTTGAGTAATTTCATTTATTGAAGTCACTGCTTACATGTTGTTTGTTGATGCTTGGTTTGTGTTTCCTTTACTTTGTAATCTAAGACTTTCTGCTAAACATTAGGATTGTACTTAGCTGCACTCTCCATCTGGGTTTTTGGGGGCTATGAAAAAAACAAATTTTAACCAAGTGTAGTAAGCGCAGTCACCAAATATTACCCTTCTGTTTTATCAACCCATAATCAGATTCCACTAATTAATTCACTTTTATGCTCAAAATTGTAAGAATGATACCATTGCTTACTTTCACATTTGGCAAGTTGAAAAGTAATAGCCTTTGAATAGTTAATAGTCTCATTTCTGACTTACATGGGAACAAAAAAAGATTTGTAATCTCACTGGAAAACAAGAACAGGAAATTTCCAATGAAACCTAATAAACAGAACTTCAAGACTATATTAAGAACACGGAATCAAGTAACCAGCTGCTGCAGGGCCTCCTCAAGTAACTACAGCTCGTCTTTTTCTCAAAAGTTTGTTATTCCACTTTAATCCTACTTAAACAGCTTTACCTAAACAGATGTGAAGGTCTATCAGTTGCAGAGAAAAGCTTTATTTTTTTCTTTCCTTCCCATGATAATTTATGATTAAAAGAAAAAACATGACAGACTGAAAGACTTCTTTTGCTGGGTAAGAAAATATTGCAAGACTGAGGTGATGGAGGAAATAGTACTTCTACTTTATTCATCTGAAATTCTGCAAATGGGCATATCACTGCATTTTAACTTCCCAAAGCAGGCAACTGGATGCAATCACTGAGAAACCCTTTCTTTCTCAGCTATGTTCCTTCCTTCAGTTCTGAAGTCAAAAGGAGCTGGGAACTAGGATTTACTGCTTTCACAGAAATGGGATCTAGCAACTCCTGTTGCTGCTAAATTTTGGACATCAGGCAAGTATCTTTGCCTTTACACAAAGGGAAGATACTGAAGTTACTGGTAGTATCAGGTTTTATTTATGCAGCGAATCCTGGCTCCCAGGTCTTGTCTTCCTAATTCAGAATAATCTGAAAGATTGATTTTGTGCTGAAAATGAAAACTCAAAGTATCAACTTTGCCTGCCAGAGGCGTACAGTCTCTGTGCGGCAAAGACCCTTTACTAACAATACGACTTTGCAGCAGGTCCTTCCATGCTCAGCACAAATTGCAGGCTGGGAGAAGAATCTCCAGCAGAGCTACAGCAGAGTCCATGGCACTTACTGCCTTGCTCCGAAGCACCTGTGGATGCTCCCAAGGCATGCACACCCCTGCTGCAGTTCTCAGCTTTGCTGCCTCCCCCTCCCCACAGCACTAACAAGGTGGCAGTTAAAAAGAAAACCAAAAAAATAAGCAGTATATAATTCAATCCCACCTTAAATAGCATCATGGGCTGTAGCAAGTGAATTCCCATGGAAGAATTCTTTGCCGGTGGATGAGGGAAACGAACGGTCTCAGACAGCAAAGGTGTATTTATGAAAGACATGGAGATACCTGGTCACCTGCAATATCTTCTGGTATGAAGCCTCACTTAATCAGCTACCAACTGTGTTGTTATCATTGATGAAGACTAATTCAGAAATGGGATTTCAGTAACATGATCATTAAATCAAAAAAAGGGCAGTTTGATAGTCAGGTGGAGGATGAAGTTGGACTAAATGATTATTTTAAGTCTGTACCAACTGAACTATTCTATTCTAAATTTATGAGATGAGAGAAGATAAAATTAGAAACCGAGCCCTGATCCATGACTAGCGTAACACAGGCTCACCCAGGTGTAGGGAAGCTGCACTGTACAGTAGACCCTACAGTCCTTGTTCCCAGGAACCCAGACTGAAGCTCTGGCCAGAAAACAGGAATATAACTTGCCTCTGGCCCATGTGCTTGGGTTTTCTACCTTGGGGAGTCAAGATACAGCAATGAGGGGGTATCTGTAATACCAGAAATGTTCCTGTGCATCACTACAGAGATACAGCTGTTCTATGCCTTGAAGATCAGCAGATGGCCAGGTCAATATTCCACAATGGCAATTTTTCTTGAAATCCTTCTCACCGTTAACTTCGTCTCCATTAGGTTAATGATGGGCCAGTTACTTATTTCTTCTCAATCACTGCTACATGTTGGTAACACAGAGCATGCAGAACATGCAGCATAATAAAGGAAGTATCACCAGCATATACTCCTTGTATTATACACCTCTGCATCTCCTCTGCAAAGACCTACACTGATAGATTAGGACCAAGCAGATCATCTCACTACACAAGAAAACACAAACAGCAGCTGAGGGCTTTGGGGCAATTCCCTTAGACACAACAGTCCCCTCTAATATGAAAAAACCTTCATAATTAACAACCTTTCAAGGAAAGAAAAGCCACATAATTTGGAAGTAGATCAATAACAAAGATCATGAGTATATGAAACTAACACAATGGTTAACTTCAGGAAATGAGATGCACTGATAAATAAGGAAAACCAAACACTATGCTTAAACCTGACCCAGACTCCGTAGTAAGCATACTGTAGACATTCCCTAGGACTGGGAGATGATAGCCAGGAATATATGCTGAATAAAAATAAATAAGGGAGCATTTGTATTTTTATCTCCTCTACAAATGCTCATAGAACCTGCTTACATGCATCATTCTGTTTCAACATCAAGCAGATGTAGTTAATTAAATCAGAAACTACAAACAGGAAATTATACACCTCTAAAAAACACACGGTACACCTGTTAATAATGAACCGACTGAAAAGCAACCCTAGCAAACAAATTCTGACTTGCTGCTGCACAAAGAGTATTTTAGGAAAGAAGGAAGATAATACAGTGTTTGGAGGATGCCATCAAAATGAATTGTTAAAAAGGGTTGTTTTTCTGAGAATAAGTATTTGAGATTAAGATGGCTTCCAGTCAAAAATATAAATACAAACCTCTACTATTCTGTATTATCTCTCTGTTTTGAAGTCTACAGTTCCTTAGAGACGTTACCGTATTTTAAATTAAAATGCCTATATTAGAGGAGTACAAAAAAAATTGAGCAGCAGAGGACTTTGACATTAATCTCCCCTACTACTTGTATATATAATTGTCCCGGTCTGAGATAAAACAGAACCAATTCTCCATTCAGTGATCTTACTTTTCAGCCAAGTTACTTCTAAGTGAGCGTACTTTTTGAAGTTAACAGCGTATTTCTGCAGACAGTGTCTGCTTCTAGAAGCGATAGCACTTGATGTTTATAGTTACTACTAAGGACTGGTAGGCAGAAAGGCTCTTGCTTATACTTGCTTCTCTAGAGACCAAGGTCACTGCTAAATCTTGTGTCACACTGGAATGCCACAAGTGAAAGGGTCACAAGTCAAAAGGTTGCACCTGCAGGGAGGAGCAGACAGGACAGGGGACTCTAAGCTGACCAACAAAGTATTGCATCTCATATAAGTCAACTTCAGTATAAAGCTGAGGGATCACCAGGGTCGAGCTCTCTCTTCTTCTACGGCCGGCATCCAGGAGGACTCTGTTCTTCTGCTTTCAATGCCAATCTGTGAGTTCCTCAATCCAGCTCCTGAATCCCACTCCTATCTGTTGCTGAGCCCAGATGGACTTTGGGAGAGTTCAATATTAGTTTTGTATGTATTTGTATATATTTCATTATTTTTGTTATTAATACTATAATTTTTTTTTGTTGTTAGTATTTCATTAAAGCGGTTTTAGTATTTTTTTTTCCAAGATGTAAGCCTCTCTCCCTTATTTACAGTCACACTGCACATCTGCTGACTTTTTTCCTCCTCTTTTCAAAATAAAATCATTACCTTCACCTAGAGACCACTTAAGATTTCCCTGTGCAGTTCTCTTCAGAATGGTTATTTCTACCAAAGACAGGGGTTTCCACAGGGAAAGTGAAATGACTGCAGAGTAGCAGGAGATGCTACATATGCTTTTTAGCTAAAACACCTCCAGCAAGCGGGTTTTTTTTGTAGTGAAAGCATACAGAACTTATTAATAGCCACCTATTAAAACAGTATTGACATTAAAGTCACTGAGTTGCTATAGAAAAGCTACTCAGTGATTTGATATGTACAAAGTAGCACTCACTTTACTATGGTTTTGCTTAAAGTGACTTTATGTTTTTGCTTTCCTGTTCAGTGAACTTGAGACAATCATTTTTAGAGAAGTGCAAGGAAATGCATTAAACACAGGCCCTTCTTAGCTGCTCTTCTCCAGTTACAGAGCAAATAGCGCAGAACGGTAGTAGAGCTGAGCAAAAGCAAAGCCCTCCAAGAATTCTCTCCCTCATCAATAATTCCTGAGAGCTAAGAGAAATACATTGCTCCCACCTGTATCCCTTATTTAGTGATCCATTTTGCTCCTAAGAGGATGCGTAACTCACTAACAGTTTGATTATTGCTTTTAAAAATAAGACGTGCAAGTACTTTTGCAAATGCATATGTACTAAAAGTATCTACATGCATAAAATCTCTGAAAACTAAAACTGGATTCTGTTGGCATTTATTTTAGATTTTCATACAGCAGCAATAAAAATTTAGGTTTTGTCAGTTTGTCAGGTAGTCGGATACCTTGAAAACAGTAACTTTGTAAAGAATTCAAAAGAAATCTGAGTTCAAAACACATACACTAACAAGAACTCCCCCCCAAGAAAGAAGGAACATAAGACTTTTAGAACATATTCAACATAAACGTTCAAACTGCCATTGCATATTTACCTAAAATACAATTTACAACGAACACCAGCATCTTAGTGTTGCCTTCTTACAAAATTCAGCCTGCTTATAAAATTTGTACATTCAAAACTGTGCAACCTTACTGTAACCACATACGCAATGCTGACAAAACTAGGCATTAGCCCTCAATTTATGAAGCATTTAGGAAGTACAAGCCTTTCATATTAAATCAGCCTCAATTTTTAAATCACGGAATGTTACGTATGAAAAACTAAAATTGCTTCAGCAAGCAGTAGGAGCAGAAAGGTTAGTAAGTATAGGATTCATGCAATAAAGATAGATTAATTTATATTTAATTCACCTAAATGCAATTTAATTTTAAGTAGTTTAGCTAGCTGTACGCTCAATGTTCGCTACTATATAAAAAGCTTCATTCCATCCATTCATTAAAAAAGGCAATGAAAACTTAGTTTTAATGGATAACAGTAGTAGCAACAACATATCATTAGACACTGAAACAGGATGTTAACCACAGTGGGTTAAATTGATCCTCAAATATAATTTAACTGAAGTAAATAGAGTTACACCAAAGGTAGCTTTTAGACATGAGTAGGTTTAAACTAATCATTATATTTAGACAGGCTTCACCCAGAAAGCTGCGGCAGCGGCCTTGAGGTTTTTAGCTGCCTCCAACCGAAGCAGTGTGCGAGTATCATCTATTACAATCAAGGAGGCATCTTTCTCAAAATCTAATTTCTGCTTTTTCAGGGTACAGTGAGCTTTTCGTGTCTCATTTTTCATGGTATCTACGTTAGTACAATGCACAATTTGCAGAGAGTAAATGCCATGGCAAACAACAGTAATAACTGATGAGTCATTTCTATTACCTGCAGCAAGAGCGACCGCTATCGCCTGTTGATTTGCAGCACACAGGATCTGGACGCCCAGCGCGAGATGAGGGCAGGTTTGTCTCACTGCAGCACCAACGACTGTCATTGCTGCAGTTACTTCAGGCCCAGGACACACCGTGTAAGGAAGATCATGCATGTTTTCTACTATCAAGCCATCCTGTAGAGATTATTTTAAAGGAATACGATTTAACTGGGGGCGAAAGAACTTGAAAAACGTGGCTTGTTTACCATTACGCTGTTTCGCATTCAAAGACACACGAGCGTCAAGGTTTTCCTTCAAAGGAAGGATTAGCTACAGTAAAAGGTGTTGATGCATACAACCACTTAGAAAAGCGCTTTCATCAACAGCATGGTATTTGCAGGGAAATCATGAAGAGAAATAAATATGATTTCAATTATACATTCAGCAATTCGGTTTCCTTTGATCCATCCTAAAATGTGAATGATAGGTGAATGAGTTAAATCTTATACCTCATTAAAAATAGTGTAAAGTCAAACTTCAATTATCCAAGTGGAATACAGAATATTGAATATGTTTGGCTAACGGAAGATTTAAAGATAATCAAGACAATTCTCAATTCAATTAATATCAAAAAATGTTATTTTGGATGAATAGAGGAATTTTTGTTTGACTATTATTGTGTCTATTTGCAGCGTGCCTAATACTCTGATATTAACTATTGATATTTCTTCCTTTCCAAATTCAGAATTACTTGAAGGGAGATATTGCTATTTGTTATCTACTATACCTCCCACTTCACACTAAAATACTCTTAGCAAACAATGGAGCGATGATAAAATACTCTACTGATATAATTTATGCAATTTACTGAAAAAAATCTTTGTACATTATCGGTACCTTGTGCTTTTCCAATCACTGTATAGTATATACCAGAAAGTTTTCAACAGCTATAAATCATACAGAATTTGTGAAGGACTAATAACAAAAGTAAAAGTATAGCCTTGAAACATAGTTCAAGCTCGATGCTTCGCATTTGCAGTGAGAATGTTAAAATAAGCTAGAAATTTCTCACCTGCTTCACTCTAAAAATACAAAAATGTTAATAGAGAAATTAACTGGATATACAGAAAATAAATTCCACTCTCTCTGGAGTTTTATCACACATCTTAATCCTTTAAAATGAGCTTTACATTTCAAAGATATTGTAATGGAACCAGAATAGAAAGAATAACATTTGAGGAACACACAACAAGAGATTAAACAAAGATGTTTGGTCAATAATAACATAGAGAATGAGGAAAAGGGAAAAAAGGTTCCCTTTTTAAAAACCTTTCACATGTAACGCTTCTTTAATCTTCATTGTAGTGTAGAAGCCCTTTTGGCAGTAAAAGACAAGACGGTATATAAAATGCAGTCAGCATTTAATGGCTGAACTACAGACTACACCACAGACATCACAAGACATTAGAAATGAACATCGACCACAGAGGATGGAGAAAACCCAGAACGGTGGAACAGTCGGGTCAGTCCAAGCTCATGACCCTCTTGGGTTCAGTGCACCAGGGTACAGCTGCCTTTACCGAATGATTTACAGCTGAGCATTTAAACCCACAAAATACACGCTACCTCAAAACCAAAAAGATACAACCTATTAATGGAAAAAGCCATCTAATATTATGAGCATCCAACATTAGACCTACGCACTATTCGGTGCCATCCATCAGCATATTTAATTACAGAATATCAACCCAAGAAAACCTTAGCTAGGCAAAGATACGACAATTAACCAAAACATTTGTTCTTGACTGGTTTCATTGTCCAATTCAATGTACAGTTTCACCTCCGCACTTCTCTACCTGTGATGGGAGGCGGCCGTACGAGAAAAATGACAACTGGTCCTCAGAAAGCCCACAGGATTTTCAGAAATGAAAAAAAATAACATTGAAAACTTCTAGCTGGTTTCTCTGGAATGAAGTCAAGATTGTTCCAACTCCTGAATCCTTTGTGGTACCAACAGAAGGAGAAATCCCTTAGCCTTTTGCCCTCTGTACACATGACTATATTACGTCAGTTTAAGCAAGAAGGCAAAACTGATCAGCATAAAAGGATTAATGTAGAAATATAATATTTTAACAAAACAAACTCAAAAACCACAATGAACCCTCAAAACCAGGTAATCCCATGAGGCTACAAAACCTCATGGAAGCCCTTCGTTCCTGGCTCAAGAGTGTTATGCATGGTAGACTTCTCCAGAACCTGGATATCTGGGAAACTCCAAGCTTATCATAACAGCAAGGAGCTAGGATCAGCAAACCAGACACCCCAGGCTTTCAGGCAGTCAAGAAGCAGCCTCAGTAAGCCAGTCAGAAAGAAAGGCATCTGGGAACGGAGCTTCAGATACTTGACTCCTGAAGAGCCACACTAGTAGGCAAAAAAGAAGAACAGGCTGGCAGAATTCCCCAGAAATTCCATAGGGAAATTGAGCTTTCTGTGAGTTGCGACTACTTTGACAGCTCACGATTTGCATAAAGCAAATTATGCCATTAGATACATTAATTAATTCATTTAAACATTAAGTAAAAAGCCTAACCGTACTACTGTGCATAAAAAGTATCTGATTGACTCCTAGTTCAAAATGCAGGCGTATAGGAGGGTTCCAACATTTCTCTCTTCTGCCTTAAACTTAGTATATTTACTTTTCAGCAGCTATCTCTTCCTGTGGCCTCAAGGTCCACAGTTATAGTGAGTATTTTTTGTTATTATTTTAATAATGTGTTAGCCTTTTGGTACCGTACGATAGGCTACGTTCTTTTGTGTATTATGGGTGTTTAAAAAAAGAACACCATATGTTCTACAGCACAGTGAGCTGAATTACAGATGCATTAACTCAAAGCTTTTGTTCATATTCTATACAAAAATATAACACTACAGATTTCTGTGTTTACTGAATTGATATGTATATAAAACAGACTTCAGTATTACTAGACAGCTAATTAAAATGGTGGAAAGAAAACAGTTATGCTAAATTAAAGTTCTTGGAACTTAAGCTTATAGTTTAGAAGTCTATGAGAACAGCCACTGTGTTACATCCTCCAAAGCAGAATTTATTTGGGTAGTAGGAGATGAAAGTTTAGCAAATATCCTTTGTGTTCCTTTCCTATTGAATGTTAAGATGATTTAAGTGTTGCTTATATACAATAGCCTTATTATAAGTAATTCTTAAACAATATATTTCCTTTTTCCCTTGAATTACTTCTGGAGTGCTACATATGTGCAAAGTACCTTCTACATCACAGTTAGCTACTAGAAAACAGGTTAAGTAGCTCTGATTATATAGAAAAATAGTTTCCTTACCTTTATTCCACTTACAGAAATGACTCCTTCAAATACCTCAGCCACAAACACATATCACAGCAGAAAAGCCTCAAAATAGCCACAACTAAAACCAACTACAGGTATAACAATCACAAAAGTTCTAACTCAGCATCTACCTAATGTACCTTTTACCTAGGGCAGCTTTAACCCTAGTGCTCCCTCTAACAGAACAGCTTTATCTACACATATATATCAATACAAACTTTTGCAAGCTCAGAACTACTTTTTCCTGCAAGAAGAAAGGGGGGCTTGGCACTATACCCATCATTATATAGGCTCAGGCACGCACTAAAACAATTGCAGCCTTTCCCACCACCCATCATGTGCCCCTTATAAAGGAAAACAGGTGCCTTGGTAGAGCATTTATTTGCTGTGTCCAGGTGCAGTTTCCAGGCAGTTCCTTTAAAAACTCAACCTCTAGAGCAAGGGATTACTGCTTTAAGAGAGGTAAGTAGGTATGTTCTCCTGCATGTACCATAGAAGGTAGTTGTGGGAAGGTTTGGCTGCTGTTTTATTCTGCTGTAACATAGGTAAGATTTAGAATGTTAACCTCTGAATGTTAATCTCTAAGTGACTACCTATGTACTTCTATGCAGAAATACTGGCGTATTCTGCCTCAACTGTTACTAAATACTAAGTAATCTGAATTCCAACTGTTATTGCAATTTCATTAGAGTAAGATGCTTCAAACTTCAATTTTTTTAAAAACATCAATGCAAATTCTGTACTAGTAACTGCCCTTCCAGGTACAGAGGCAAAAAAAAGGGGTCAGGAGGATCGGAATAGGAATGAACGCATCTCCAGAGACAGCACTGGCAAAAAGAAGCAAACCTAAAATTTTGTATGGTAAGAAGCACCATAATATTCACAACTCAATATAGCTTTATAACTTGGGGAGTTGCAGGGTTTTTTAATAAATAGATTTAGTTATATCTGTAGAATGAGCCACAGTAGCTACAGCTGGATAATAGCAACTAGTAGTACTGATCTACATCAATGAAATTAAAAGGAACTTGTGCTCTGTTTTCTGGCTACAAAGTGACACCCAGGCTGAATGGAATGCATAAAAGTTAACTTGAATATATAGTTTGCATTTTTCTTAAACAAAGGCATATACAAATTGGAGGGATCATAATGTCTTATAACTTTCTGCTTATAAAATCTTGTCTAGGGAATTTCATCGTTCAGCAACACACAAGTACAAAGCACATACATTCTGAGCACAGATGGCTTCCTATCTGAGCACTCACTTGTTTTCATTACTGTGCTCTAATATCACAAATCTTTCATACTTATTATGTTAAGCTGTTAATGTGCCAGACAAGTCACCTTTTTCTGAGTATACTAGGATTTACTTCCAAGTGCAATGCATATCGAGTGAGCAAGACCATACACTTTATTTTTAAACGTTAACACCAATTGAAGCAACTTGAGACAATATGTAAACATCTAGGAGCACTGACATGGTTACGTTTCTTCTTAAAGGCTACTGTAGGCAGCATTTGGAAATACTGCCAGTAGAAACATCGCGGGGAAAAACCTTTCAGTTTCTTGCTCTTCTTCCACAAGAATAACAGACAGCTTAACAACTCACTTGGAGTACTGAGGGGGGAAACCTAAATACATTTCCATTACAGAAGCAAGATAGTTAATTTGGAAGAGTGGCTCCAAAAGCCAGGCAATTCTTGAAGTATCTATCACGAAAACTTGCATTTCTCTTAAAGTACCAGGAAAAACAGATTGCAGAAAGTGTTAGGCAACCATACCGATATTTATGGAAACCCTCCTGATTATCTCTGACTTTTATGTCATTAATAAAGGATTTCTTTGTCATATTGCTGTAACGCTGTTGTACACAGACCTTTAGAATGGAGACTGGTGTGGAATACATACTGATGTTCTTGTGACATCTACAAGAAATAGACTAAGCTTAACTTTGAGTTAAGTATAGCTTAAAGCCTTGAATTTGGCCAAATGCGTAGAGAAATGACTGGATTCACCTCATCTGTTCACTTGAGAGGTAGATTTAAAAATATACTCAAGTTCAGAGACCATAATGCAGTAGAAGAAGAGGTAAACCAGCTAGATCTGGAATAGCAGAATTTATTATAACTGTGGAAAAGACAAAGTATAAAACCCAAAGTAAAATTTTGTGCTAGTACTGTTAGTAGCTTGTCTTAAAACTGTTCCAGCTTTGTGCATGTCAGCAGTGAAAGTAACTGCTTCTGTACCCTCCCTCACCTTTAGGTAGACCTGGTGTTTTCTCCCCAGTGCTAAAAATTTTGATGTGTAATTAGCATGTAAGGGAAGTGGGTAAACAAGCCCTGGAAGGTGGGGCAATGGCTTTGAGTTACAGATCACTTGCGTAACCACTTCCTCTAACACAGGAAGACAGAGACTAGTACTTGCTACTCTTCTGATGTAGATCAAATCATGTTATACCTCATGTTGATACCATAACTGCAAAGACAAAATATAAAGCCACAGCACAGAACACAGAGCTATTGCACACCTGTTCTTTCAACAGGCATGGAAAGGAAGAAAACTTACTCCTTCTGTACAATTTGCAGTTAGATTTTAACTGGGTGTACATCTTGCATACGCTCATCTGGTTCATAGGCACTGAAGCCCGTCTATGCAAACCTCATTCTGCTGCACCGCTGTTGATCCTTTCAACAATTCTGTTCTCAGAATTCTTTCTAATTTAGCCTTACTAGTGCTCTGCCCATAATCTACCTAGTCTGACTTGTCTTGCACTTTGGCTTTGGTCTTTTATAATTTAGACTAAGATCTTAATTCTGTTCAGCCTGTATTCTAATTCATTCTAATGACATTCTAATTTAATGTCATTAAAAAGGTTTCAACTGGCTTATTAATGTTTTGCAGAAAACAGCAGCTCAGAGCAGTGACGACTACATCATCTAAGCAATTTCAAACCTTGGACTTTCGGACACCACTTTACCATGCCAGAAAACGTACATAATACTGTAGGCAGGTCAAAGAAAGCACATCAACGCCCGAAGACAAGGTGCAATGAAATGTTTAAAACATATCTGACCTTTCAAAAGGACATACACCCTGTTAGAATCTACTGACTTATGAAGATTACTACACCACTTTCGGTCCAATCGCAACGCAGTCAGTTGTACCTGCCTCTTCTTGCCTCTGGCTGAGACTGCCCTTTTGGGCCTTCTCTTCTAGATGCACAAAGCAGGCTAGGGTAGAAAGGTTAAATAGGGCAGAAAAGGGCCTAAACTTTTTTTAGTCCCCAAGTAATCTGTGCTGGTTTGGTACAAACACAAACGTAGGGTGAACCTGTACCCTACAAGTGACTGAGGTGTGCATGTAGCGCCTCAGCTGTGCACATGGCATAACTCCGTGACTTCATGAAATCAGAGCTAAAAACAGAGTGGCTTGTCAAATTGGATGAGGAAATATCCTACAGCCAGGTACCTAGAATGCCAGCAACCAGCCGTGTTGTAGTCAGCTTTCCTTTTTCTTTTTTTTACCCCCCATAAACGGACTTGATACTTAGAAACTGATAATATTACAACTTAAGCAACTTGAACTGCACAATTTGAATCTAAGCTTTTCCAGTTTTTTTAGGTGTCTTTGATACTTGTTTTAGGGTTTGTAATCTAGAAGGCCTACTATGTGGATTTAAATATCTTCCTAAACTGTGTGGTTTAAGATGCTTTTGATGAATTACAGCCTCAATTGAAAATATTGGCTATGCAGAAGCAGCTTTGTGTAAATGCTGCCATAAGAAGAAGGAAATCAAAACTTACAACTCCGGCATCCTTGTAAGCTTCTGCCTCTTGACAAGCCTGATCAATGATCTGGGTCAATGGGAGAGAACTTCTTGGTGTCCCTGCAAGAATAACGCTGCTTACCCCAGGGCATGCACAGACCAAAACCACAGACAGCAACAGCTTTCAGGTACTGGGATAACTACTGGCACACCAAAAGAGGGAGAAACACAGTAAACCTGTTAAAAGGCTGCTGTACGTCCTTGTGGCATGCCTTAATGGCAGCTCTTTCCTCAGCCGATCTTGACCATTAAGCTTCTAAACCTAATTCATCAACTTGAGAAATATCTGCTATAATCTCTTATTGCACCAGGTCTGCTCCTAGGTTGTATTATAGCTTATCCTGGGTTAGCGATGCTCCACACGATACAACCCAGAGCATGACTGACTCCTAGGTCTGCAGAATAACTATGCTAAACACCAGTTGATTTAAAATTAAAGCTATCTGACAATCAGCCTTGAAGATGAGAGTTTACCTGATCTTCAGTATGAACGCTTCACAGCAGAAATGAACATGTGGATTTTCTTGGAGTTCCATGAGTTTTGCTTAAGATCAACTCCAAAGCCTCTTCTGACATTTCAGTTCCTAAAGCCAGGCACTGAATCTGAAGCGTGAACTGTGAAGAGCCCTCTGACAACTTTGTTAGATGGGCTGATGTCACATCATGGGGAAAGCTGGCCATAGTGCCTGGAGGATACATCTGGGAAAATGTGGAGCACCGTGAGCTCTGGGCACCTGCCTGTCAAGGGGAAGGTCAGCTGCTGTAATCAGCTCTGCTCACCCTGAGCCCCTGGAAAGGTGGATGAGGAGGTCAGGGTGCAACAAACCCTGACAGTTGTCTGAGCTTCTTGTTGCCTGTCAGTACCTGCAAGATCCCCATCCAACATCCATCTTGTCCCAACCCTCATTTGTGCAATTTCCTAAGCATTGTGTCTTATAACATAGCAGTGGACAGCTCACCAAAAGCAAACCCTTGTTTTCTCAGTCTAACTTCCCACAAGGGAAGCATCTCCCTGCCGCTTTCACCTTTGGAAAGGGGTGATGCCTAAACCTGTGGCATTTCATGAGGGGCCCGCAGTGGCGGCTGAAGGGACAGGCTTCCAGACGAAGGGGCTCTGCTCCGGGGACTGCAGCCGGGTCTAACGAGTGACGCCGAATAGAGGGCGGCCAGGCCTGGTCCCGCCGGCTGGGTGGGGGCAGCACCAGCGG